>JASDQU011028057.1:23851-37934 GCA_032191745.1 Picea mariana
TCTTACCTATTGCATACCTCTTTCTATGTCTTCTTGTTTTGGGTGATCTTATTACCACATCTTCTAAGTGCTAGTGTAGGTTGAGTCTTTCCACTTTCCTCATTGTTGGGTTTATGCATTCTACCACAAGAAGAAAGGAATGGTGGTGTGTTTCCACCCCCATTCATTGTTTATCTTTCTTTTGATGAGAAGGACAATTCTACCATGTCTTTTTCCTTCAAAAATGTGATATTGGTGTTCGTGGTGTTTCTCTTTCTACCATCGAGACCTAGGCATAAATAATTCGCATCAATATTAAAGGCGGTATCGATATGTCCAATAAGAGGCCTTTGATTTTAACTAATAAAAGAATAATGAGTTGAATAGAAAACCATGGTTGCAACAAAAAATATTGTTAAAGTCAATTTCATACTCAAGAATGAGTACACTTTACATAGGAAACTCATTCACATTTCATTGTCTTTGAGGCTGAAACCCAAATAAAATACTTCCCCTCTGCCATATCCCATTTCAATATCATCATTTCCAACTTTGTTCATCTATATAATGGCCTTCCTTAACTACTTGCTACTAAATATCCATCAATTTCTCTATTTCTTCAATGCCAATTCCATATTCAAAATATTGATATATAATTGATTGCAATTTTTCTCTAACACATCCTCATGAATTTTTATTTTTTCTTTCACAAAGCCATTGATACCAAAAAAAATGATCATTTTCTAAATACAAGGATGCAATAGGTACCTTATGTAAGCTTAGTGTTTGGTGTAGATCAAASAATTGCTCCATCTAGAATATCCGTGTTATAGGATCTTTACCACCAAACTTCCTCCATTGTCTTTGAGGATGAGACCCAAATAAAATACTTCCCCTCTTCCATATCCCATTTCAATATCATCATTTCCAAAAAWWTTCATCTATATGATGGCCTTCCTTAACTACTTGCTACTAAATATCCATCAATTYCTCTATTTCTTCAATGTCAAWTCCATATTCAAAATATTGATATATAATTGATTGYAATTTTTCTCTAACACATCCTCATGAWTTTTTATTTTTTCTTTCACAAAGCCATTGATACCAAAAAAAATGATCATTTTCTAAATACAAGGATGYAATAGGTACCTTAGGTAAGCTTAGTGTTTGGTGTAGATCAAAGAATTGCTYCATATGGAATATCCATGTTATAGGATCTTTACCACCAAACTTCCTCATATYGATCTTTGGAAYGAAGYARTTCMTTGGTKTTGAATTGRAACCTTGATGATGTGGATCTTGGAGTAATGAATAATCATGATTATGGGACTCGATCTTTATTTCCTCTATATTTTCATGATTTCCTTACATTTTGATATTTTCTATAGGGAGTTTCTCATCTAAAGCGTGTAAGATAATGGAACACATGGAATTTTGAAATTATAACATCTTTTCCATATGTTTTTTCATATCTTTCATATTTCATCCATCTTCTTTTCCATATAATTTTCCATATCCTTCCTATTTTCATCATCTTTTTTTCCACCACATCCATATGTGAACTATTTTATTCATCTTGTTTTCCACCTTTTCAATTTGGTGAAAAATTTCATCTCTTTTTAATTGAGTCTTGGTTGATCTCTCTGTAGGTTTATTTGGTGAAGTAGCAAGTTGTGTTTCTTGATTCTATAAGTCCAAGACATGTCCTGAGATGGAAGAGGACATGAAGCTTCAGATCACTAGTCTGCAATTAGAGTGCATTTCACAAGCTTGGTGGGATACTCAACTTGAGAATTGTTCGTTGGTCATCAAGATAGGTGAGCCAACAGCTACAACGCCTGCACGCCTCAATTTTGTTGTGTCAGGGACTACAACCCTCCATTTGCAAATTTATTTCAAGAAATGGAGCCCCTTACATTTTTTACTTTGATAACGTCCTCCAATAGTTTATTTACTTAGCTCTCAAGCTCATCCTTCAAATTTCACTTCCCTTAATTTGCATTTCTAAACAAGAAAACACTTAAAAATTATTCCAAGAGAAGTCTTTAATTTTCAGCAAATTTAATCGAAACTCCTATGATGTACATCAGAGGAGTTTCCTTCAACTCCTATGATTCACATAGGAGGAGGTCCTCCCAACTTCATCGATAATATTTAGTGATTTCTTACTCTTCCCTTTGACAAGCTTTACCATCGCCCAAGTTACTTGTAACTCCTTTGATGAAATTAGAAGAGTTAGCGTCAACTCTTCCAATTTCATCAAAGGAGTTGTCTCCATCTACTTTGATAGACTTTGACACTCTTCAAGCTAAGTTATTCGATGTGTATAGGAGTAATTCTCATGAATTCCTCCGATGTACATCGAATGACTTAACCTCAACTTCGCCTATTTCGATGCCACCTACCCGCATTCAATGTCAATTTTTCCCAACTTATAAATATGGTGCTTCCCTTATTCTTTCTATCCCACCGAGAGCCAAGGAGAGGAATAATGTCCCCAAGAAAGAGCGTGTCAAGTCCCAATTGGGGCATCCTTCATTCAATCACGACCGTCCACATGTTACTAAAATTCCAGGTAAGCCCTTGATCTATTGTTTTCAATCTAGGATTAGGGTTCTGCTTAGGGTTAAGGGTATTTTTGTTATTTTATATTTATTTGTTTCTACCCGGAGGATCCGAGGTCTCCCCGTGAACGCTAGAACTATTTTATTCACATATATAACCCACTATAACCCTATTCTCCCCCTTTGTTGGGTTTTTGATATCACCACGGTATTCATAAGAGAAATCTTTCGCTTTTTCCTTTCAACTTCGACAATGCTAAGACAACAGTGACACTTCAATTTTTCACAACCCTGAACCTTTCCAACTCCAGAACCCTACTACAAAGAAAATACATCCCCAACCACAATCTACAAACTAAATTATGAAGCCCCTCGTCTAGAGATCCTGACATTGGTTTGGATTAAACCTCACAATGAGACTTGGTCATCAATGATATTAGCTTTCCCCTTTGATCAATCCCAGATAAACCGACCCAAACTTCTCCACTTCCATAGACTTATCGAAGCCTTTGTCCTCAACTCCTTCAATCACATCGGAGGAGTTCACTTTAACTCCTCTGATGCAATCAAAGGAGTTGAGATTAACCTCGTCGATCCTCATCTCATATCAGGCCTCTCAAAGTTAATATGTTCAATGGTTCAGAGCTCTTAAAATTAACTATATCGATGTTCATCGAAGATTTTCATATCAACTACGTTGATGGTCATCGAAGCCTTTAATGCCAAAAGTTTTGATAGTCATCGAAACACTTGTCATCAACTTCTCCAATTTTCATCAAAGAAGTTAATATCAACTCGATCGATTGATATCGGAGCACTTTTTAACAACTCCTCTGATTTACATCAAAGGGGTTAACATCAAACCCTATGATTTCACCTTCTAAGCATGTTTTGAGTCATTTTCTTCCCCAATATTCACCAGACTATTCACCATGCCTAGCATTATTTTATCATCCTCAGATGAAGACCTTCCACCAAGAATTATCTCGAGTGAATCTTATGGAACTTGAGTATAATAGATTAGTTTTGGTTCCTTTCATGAAATTGCATTTATATTGATCCTACATTTTCTTGACAGGTTCAGACATGTCTCCTAAGAAAAGGGCAACGAGCAAAGCGCCAAATACCAAAGCCTCTGCCAGCGACCGACAAGATGAAGATGAACCAAAAGTAGTTGGGGATATGTATGATGACACCTCTTGACTTATAGAAAAGAAAGGAGAAACACTCAGATGGGGAACTATATACTGGATGTTCAAAAATCAAAACTTCTCCACCAACGTCAAGGATCATGATGAATAAAAAATATTCAAGAACATCAGAAAGTTTGGAATATTCAGGGTAGCAGCCCACATTATTGTATTCCATTGTGAATATGCCATCACTTGGATCCTAAAAATATATATATTTGAAATACAAATATGTCTGTAATGCCAAGAAAGAACCCATAACATCGTTTTGACCAGAATACATAGCAATATGCTATCACATTGAGAAGGGGATTAAAAAGTTGGACAATAAACTCATCAATGAGTTTGAATACACACCCAAAGACCTGTTCCCCAAATGGTACAAGGTAGACAATCAATTCAAGCATAGGCCCAAGGGAGGGTACCCCATGAGCGCTCTAAGGAAGCCTTATCAATATATGGTGGAAATGTTGTGTAGGTTATATGGGAAACTAGATGCTTCTCAGTTCCCCTTGTCTTACATGTCGCTAATCTATTACTGTGAAAATGAATGATTTTCATTCAATTGGGATGGCATCATGTCAGCCAACCTAATGGTTTTTATAAAGGTAGTGCTAGAAGCTTAGCCAAGAACTTTCCCAAGTTTCCACATGTCTTCCTACCTCTTGGATATCATGTGCATCGCCCACCAATACCCGAACATGGGATGGAAACGACAACCCTCAAATGAGCCCATTCATGTTTACTACAAAGTGATCAGGGATCCAAAATACATAACATAACATCATAAGATCTGTGAACATTTTTTGGCCCCTCTATATGAATTTATATTATGCAATACAACCCCATGTCTGAATGACAAAGTCATCGCAGTGATAAAGAGGATTAGGGACTAGTACCTTATGGAAAATGGTACCTATATCAGAGTGTACGCTACAACTAAACCCCCCCATATTCTCCCTTGATTTGTACCGAATAAACTAGTACTCCAAGAATTAGCATATCAAACAATAATATATGAAGTAGGAGGAGTTCTCTATCGGCGAAAGAAAGCAACATGGTCACCACTTCCATTGTACATTGGGATCTCCTCATTTTCAAACACCAAGAAAGAACGAGATGAAGTAGATATCGTGCTCTCACATCATGTTTGGAGAGGAAATATTTAGAAGAAACGACCTTAAAGGAGTCGTAAAATACCATTTCAATAAAGTAGGCTTGCCTTGGGAGTACAGGATGGAGATTTGGGACGAAGAAGAAGTGCATCGAAATGCACAAACCTACAATGACATTATCCTACAGAGATGAGCTCAACCTATAGAGAGAGTTGTGGATGAAGAAAGAGAAAAATAAGAATCCATGAAAAAATGATCAAAATGAGCATTAGGAAGATCATCCCCTGCCTCTACCTTTGCACACTCGGGATCAATAGAAGGAGAAGAAGAAACACTGACATATAAGAAAAGAAGAGACAAAGAAAAATTCTAGAAGAAAAGGAATGACGCTACCAAGAAAAATGAAAGATCAAAGCAAAGAAATCCAAGGCTGAGGCAAAAGCAAAAGCAGTAGCACAAAAAGAGATCGAATGAAAAGAGGCAACAACAAAATCAAGAGAAGCTGCAGAAAAGGCAGCCAAAGAAGTGGCAAATAAATCGGTTGATGAAGACATATGAAAGAAAAGTGTTGAGACAAGAAATGATGCCACTCAACCAATGGATATTGATACCCAAGAAGTGTCAACAATGGATACCGGCACAAAGACACCATTCAGTAATATAGGATTGGGGTTTTGGGCTCCATTCTAGCCAAGTGAGGTTCCAAATTTGATAATCTTTACTTATGACAGCAAGACTGGGAAGATTGTGCAGGAAAAAATAAAGAAAGTGATAAGAACTCAAGGGATGCCAATCTCGGTCCTCACACAAATTCCCATAACATGTGATGTTAGGGAAAATCTCATAGCTACCGCTACAGCTGGCATCGCATTCATGAGCACCAATGAAGACAATATTAGGAGGTTGTTCCAACAAAATCAAGAGAAAGACGAAAAAATAAGGGAACTGGAAGAAAGACTCCAACAAGTAAAAGTTGATGAAAGCAACATCAGAGTTTCAAATCCAATGCCAAGAAATTTAGTAAAGAACTGGAAGAGGCCATTATAGATATGTATTCTCACTTACACCTCTTCCAACAAGAAACTACCATAATCATAGAGAAAAATAGTCAAATACAAGAAAAACTTACTCAAATCAACACGATTCGAGAAGGCATCGGTGATATTGACAAGTGGATTACATAGAATCTTGATGCACCAATTGAGATATATTGACCATCAACCTTAGAGAGGAAGACAAATATGTATTCACCAGACCATTTCCAACAAGTCGAGAAAAAATCAGATAAATAGGTCACTAAATCAATTGTTGTATGCTCTAAACTACACAAGGTTGTGCATGAGTTAATTGAAGGGAGCTGACTAGATCAATCAGACGAGCTTGGTAAAAATATGGTCACAAAATAACTCGTAGATAAGGTGAACGGTAGCACAAATCATAGAAGATCAGTTGTCAAAGTTGCCACCAAAATTACTACCATGGATGATTTTAGGGGCTAAATTTCGCTCGTGGGCTAATTTTCCATGGTTTTTCCAAAAACGAGATTCGCTATTTTAAAAATGATTCGCCCAAATTCTATAGGATAAAATTATTTTACCTTAAGAATCGCCAAAATTTTATAAAAACTATATAAAATCCTTAGAAATTTGAATATTTTTACAAAAATATCGCCAAACATTTATAGTTGGCATATGAAGGATAAGTAAGATTCGCCAAAGTTACTACATTTAAAAATAAATTTCCATCCTTAAAATCATCTTTGATTACTACATATGTGATAGAGAAGCGTCCCCTACAAATGATCAAATTGCATACCATGATACAAGCATTCATGGAAACACTATTAAAAGATATGAGCACCCTTGAAGATGGTGTAGTTATACACAATTGATGCAAGTCAGATATGAATTCGACCAAATTTACCTTCAGCTTGCACCAGATCCAATCCAACTCACCTATCCCACATTTATGCAACTCTAATTTTGTCTTAGGTTTCTCTAAACCCGCAAAGGGGTGTCCTAGGATCGATCTACTCCTATAATTTGATCACTAACATGATCGAATATCCATATGCCACAGTTTTACACAAAGGTGCCAAATTTTTCTTAATACTCTTAGTCTGAAGGACCTTCGCTTCCAATCCATGTGATCAAGGGATGTGACCTCAACCAACTCCTTCAAGCACTAATCCATGTCCTCTTCCAATCTACGACGTAGATCTGACTTCCCCCAGATCCAACGGCTATGGTGGATTGTGGAGCCACAACTAGCATGGTGGTTAATCTTCCTCCCGATCTCCGCAATGGAAGTTGCTCGCTGGTAACGAAATCGACATCCACCATTGATATTCCTCACAATGGAGATCTATGATCATGGTTGATTGCGGGATGTGAATTAGCTCGCCAGTTAATTCTCCCTTCAACTTCTGCAATCGCTCATGTCCGTCAATTTGTCTTCATCACGATCCGATGATCATGAATTAATCATTCATGGACATGACGTTCCTCCTCTCTTCCTGCAGATCTAACAACCATGACTCATTGGTTATCGATTGCCCCTTTCCTCACGATCTGATGGTTTGTCGCGCTCCTATCTAGATGATGAATAGTCGACATTCACTCCTTCCTCTTCCTTGCATGGTTGTGATCTAATTGGTACCATTCACTGATGGATGATCTATCGATTGTTGTGTATTACCTTGTGATCACAATAACCTATCGTCTCCACCATTCTATAGGATCATCAATCCTTCTCGTGATCGATGCTCAATGGAATGAAATTCTCTAATCTCAATTAAAACACATAATTACACCAGGTATCCCTTCCAGATTTCTCCTTTTGATGCAGACCCCCCTTCCCTCCTAAGGGTTTCACAACCTCCCAGTCAAGGATCTTAATCTCCTGAGTTAAATTATCTCTTTTGGGACTTCATTATCCCCTGGAACAAATTACACAAGCCCCTTTTTTGTCTTTAGGCGCAGGTCCTATGGAACCCGCGCCCCCCCTCCCTTCTTTAGCACTTTTATAAACTTGAAATTTGGGTGCTAGCTCCTTCCACTAGCCCCTCTTTGCATGTGACCTTGGGCTGTGACTCGAGGATTAACCTCTTGGGCGCTTCACAACTTCAGGACTCTAATTGGGACCAGATCTAAGGTCCAGTTCCCCCTTCGCAACCAATAGTTGAGATCTACTTCGGGACTCTGCTCTCCGGGAGTTCCAAATGTTTCAACCTCCACTTTTCCCCGAAGTTCTAGATCTGATGCTATGCATTTGTCTAAATCATCGATCTTGGTTTACTTCGGGACTTCGAAATTTGGGAGGCCCGGACACTCACACAACCTTTTCTCTCGAAGTACCTTCTTCCAGAGTCAAGGATCTTGCGCCACGCGTCCTTCTCATTAGATGGTGGGGATCCACTTCGGGCGACCCTCTGCTCCACGTTGATTTCTCCTTGCTTCTGAAGTACGCGATCTGTTGATTCGTGTATCCCACAAATCAACGACTACAAAACACTTCAGTCAATCGGGCTTCAAAATTTTTTGGCCACTCCACCCTCATTTTCTCCCAGATTTCTTTCACCCGGAGTCCATGGATTTCCACCACGTGTCCTCCCTCGGATCGATGGCTCAGATGGACTCCGTTACTCCATGAATTTCCTAAGGAAAACATGGCTAACAGCCTCCCAACTCTTCCATATCTGACGGTCTGGAATGAATCTGCTTCCTCTTGAAGGGATCTTGGTCGATAACTCGTTAAACCTTCATATCTTCTCCCCCTTTGAATATTCCTTCCCGCTATCTCTCTTGATTTTTGTTTCTCGAACCCTTTGACTCCTTAGAGGGATACTTTGACACTTAGTCGAAATTCAGATCTATGCATGCCTTGCAACAGATCTTCATGCTCTTTCACGAGAAAACTCAAGCTATTCTTCCTGAGCTTTTTGAGTCAAATACTTTGTCAACGCACTCCTTGCGTACAATATGCACACTCTGCATATGAAAGTTCCACGCTATCTCTTCTGATATTTGAGTCAAAAGACTATGTTAAACACACTCCTTGCGTATAGTATGCACTCCTTGCATAAGCTCAAGGAAGAGAAACCATTAAAACTTATTCAACCCTTCACGGATTCATTCATTCACAGTATAACTCATGCATTCATGAAAACTCATAATAACAGAGAATAGTTACACAACAACACTTCCATGCATTTGGATCGATATCCCTCTGTTATATTCATTCGAATGTAAATGGTTACAACTGATACAAGAAAATAACAACTAACTCAGAAAATACTAATATGCAACTATCAACTATTCAACAACATTATGTTCAGCGACATCAAGTTCACCTGCCTCATTCAGGTGCATAAGAATCTATTTATATAAGAGAAATCTTAGGGTTTCCTCCAGCTACTGAACATATCAAATTAAAAGCAGTCAACTACTAAGCCTCTGTTACAATGAATTTTTTGAGATATGTAGATAGGGGTGGATGCTCCAAATCTGCATTGCAGTTAGTTTCATTTAAGGAAAACCGATCTCCTCTGAGCTCATGCAATCATCCAGTCTTTTTTCATTAAATATTTCTTTAACTTGCAATCCAATCAAAAATATTTCCTCAATATACGCCAATAGTTCAAAATTTAAAACAAATCAAAAGGTGTGCTATGTGTTGTGCTTGTTGTGTTGTCCACATGTGCTTTGCTGATGATGCTCCTGCATCATACTCCTATGGGAAAAAAAATTCATGGACTCATGTCAATGAGCTCCTGCACTGACTTTCCATGCCTCTGGATATCGACTTCATTTACCCAACTGGCATCTTCCAATGGGTGTCCCTTCCATTTTAACAAATATTCAAAATATGTCTTTCTCCTGGTCTTCTTACCAATCTTCTGATCAATGATCTTCTCCATCTATGGATTTTCTGCTACAGGCATCTTCTTCTCCCATTGAATCTTCTCCTGATCTTATGATCTTTTTTTGTCATCTTCCCTGTAAGGATACAGGTCTGAAATGTTAAATATGGGTGAGATACCCACATCCCTTGGAAGCTCTAACTCATAGGCATTGGTACCAAAATTTCTTAGGATATTGCATGGTCCAATCTTCTTCAGCTTCAACTTGTTATATGTTCCCCTTGGGAACCTTTCCTTTCTTAGGTGTGCTATGACTTTATCTCCAACTTCAAACTGAAATTCTCTCCTATGTTGATCAACCCTTCATTTATATTTTGCATTTGTGCTCTGCAACTGCTCCTTGATCTGATTATGAAGCTTCTACATTTCTGTAGCAAAGTCTTCTGCTCCAACACTTTTGAATTCAGTCTGCTCCAAATCTCTCAATTTTGATACTCCTCTTGGCTTCATTCCATACACTATCTGAAATGGGATTTTTCCTGTACTTCTGTTTGGTGAGTCATTATATAATACAAAGAGCCACTCATAAGTTAAAAAATATTGTATAAAAGAGATAAGATGCTCATTTTGTAAAGGCTCTTCAAACACTATATAGACCCAAGAACTAATTCAAGAACATATGCTCTGTTAATGAATATTGAGAAGCCCTTGGGGCCAGTTTTCTAAAAGAAAGAAGAATTTATGTGTGAAGTTGTATTTGCTTTGAACTATTTCAAGTGGGATGTATGTTGTTCACGTGGACTATAAGAATGCTTGTTTTCCTATGGACTGGTCTTATGCACTCTATGTTATAATACAGTTTTGATTATTATTTCACATATCTTTAAGTCCTAGGATTGTTGAGTTGTTAATGTGTGCAGAAATATAATTTAGATTGTTCTGGTTATATGTATGTATGCACTTGTTTCTAATTTTTCACTTCCATTTTAGCTACCTATGTGGGGGTCTTATGCAAATTTTTATTTCATTTGCATCTCACCTGGTTACTTTAGTATGCTCCTAGATAGGATAGGGTAGGATATATTAGCAGTAGATTGGTTTTTTTTCAATACATAGTCTTCATCTACATATTTGCATTGCATATCCATTCATCATCCATCTTCATCGATAGACCAGAACGCAACCAACAAAACCCCAAAAATAGCAATGGTAGCTGAGCCAATTATGGATGGGTCTCTTAAACCAAACAATGTATAGTCTAGTTGGGACCGTGTACCGAGGAGTACCCCTTACTATCGTTGGGTGAATTCTCCCCCATAAACAGCTTCTTAGGAAGGCCTTTGTTAGGCATTACGAGACCATTTCTATCCCCAGGATATCGCTAGAGCCTACTCGCTAAATGGTTGCATCTCTGACAACTCTCGAATCAGTCAATACAGAGCTACATTGATGTATTTTGCAAGTTGTGCATTCAATTGCACATTTCTTATCCAAAAGAGGTACTAATTGTCAAATTTAATTATGGTTTGATAATGCTTTTTCGTCATGAAGTTGATTTGTTTGAGAGTCATTCCTTGGACAAGGATTTTCTTTAGGCCTTGGTCGTGGAGTGTAAAGTGGGTCCTCGAATCCTCTCTCCTCAAGCCTGATCTAGTATTTCTATTATTGGTCCTTCTCATTATCTTGTTTCCCCTGCTTCATCATACACACCTAGAAATGCACCCTAGTGTACCTTTCACAAGACCAACTTGCATGCATTTGTTAACTTTTGGGCACTTAAAGACCTTCGCACCAACAAGAATTTATTTGCATAGGTCGCTCAACCAGATTCCCCTAACCATCATGAAGTCATATCTCTCAAAAAACTACTAAAGTTGACCTCTCTCTGATCCTGATGGCCGCTAATGAACCTGACACCTCTAATGTACCCTTATTTACACATAATTGTCAGATTAAGCATGAGTTGGATACTCTAATCCTGGAAAATGGAAGCCAAAAGAATTGTGTTTCCCAAGATTTGGTCCAAAACCTTCAATTACACACCACTCCGCACTCGAACCCATATTAGCTCGGTTGTGTATAATAGGGAGGCCCTCATATTACTGTCTCCCAATGTTGTGTAGTGACCTTTGTTATTGGCCCTTATGGGATACTGTGGTGTGCATTGTCTCCCCCTTAGATTGTGTCCATTTGTTACATGGACTTCCCTACCAACAGGACCTACATGCCGTGTACCATGCTCAAACTCATCAATACCACCCGCAACATGAGGGGCACACCTATGTGCTTATGTCCTCTATGTTGAAATAATGTAACTGCAAAGTGTATTCTAATTATTATTGTTGTATTATTCATTAGATCAATCCCCTATTGCGGATTGATCATGTTGGCTATTGTAAAAGACCAAATCCCCTTTTGCGGATTGGTCAAAACATAATTGTAATAGGCATAATAAGAAGTCGGCCCCAGAATATATTAAAGGTGGTTATAACCACCCAGATTGAGAAGTCGGCCCTACTAGTGAAAAGACACCTCCACATGTGCCAGAGTTGTATAAATAAGGAGGCTAGCACCTCACTTAGACACACACTCACTTGTTCATTGAGAAGCAAGTTTCGGAGCTGCAGTTGGAGAAGAGAGAGAGAGAGAGAGAGAGAGAGAGGCGCATTCTTGGGAGATGAATTTATGTATTTGTTTGAGTTATCTCTTGGCATTGTATTGCCTATCTATAATAAGGAAGTTGTACCAGAAAACTAGAAGCACCAGTCCAAAAATCTGCAGATCAATTTTGGAGGGGTAAAAGTTGGATTTTCTCATATCCAAACACACCAGGCTATTCGCCTTAGCCAAGTGCACCTCTTGGTAAGTTCATAATTTAATTTTGAGCATTTTCATTTTTGGGCATTTTCCTAGCTCCAGGTACAAGATGTCTGCAAGCACTAAGCTTGTTGACACGCTGGAAGGTGTGGAAAACTTACGTGCCTAGAAGTATAGGAATTGTCTCATTCTTGAAGAGAATTACCTAGCAAGATTCGTCAAAGAAGAAGTGCCAGAACCCGACAATGATGCAGACAAAGAAAAGCATCAAAAGGACACAATCAGGGCCAAAAGAATCACTGCAAATTCAATCAAAGATCACTTGATTCCTTATGTGTCATCAAATAAGACTCTGAAAGAAATGTTTGATGCCCTAAACAGACTATATGAAGGAAAGAACATAAACTGGAATATGAATCTAAGAACTCAGCTCAAGAATACAAGAATGCAGATAGGAGAATCAATCCAGGAATATTTCTCTAGAATATCAGAATTCAAAGAACAAATAGAAGCGATTGGAGATACCATAGACAAATAAGAACTCGTAATGATGGCCATTAATGGTCTCACAAGACCTTGGGACACATTCATCCAAACAATTTGTGCCAGAATGGAGAAACTAAAATTTTACGGTCTATGGGAAGAATGCATTCAAGAAGAAACAAGAGTAGCTAACCGAGAAGCTTTACTAGCAAGAGATGAATATCAAGCCCTATCTACTCACACTAAAGGAGGAAGAAAGAAGTATCACTTCCAGAAAGAAACTCATAAAGAGTCTCACCCCCAAAACAAATCTCAACCAAAGAGATTCCAGAAGAAAGGACAACGAAAGGAAAGAGATTAATCATATGTCCAATGCTACCATTGTGAAAAGATGGGACATATTGCGAGATATTGTCCAGCTAGACGAGAAGAATACAAGAGGAAAAATAAGAGGCACCATGCCCATGCAGTTGAAGATGAAGAGCCACCCGCAAAAATGTTAAGAGAACAAATTAAAGACTATGTCTTAATTTCGGCCCTCTCAGGATCGGTAACACCTGGAGATGACACTTGGCTCATTGATAGTGGTGCCTCCAAGCACATGAAAGGACAAAGAGATATTCTCTCTTGCATTTCAGAAAATAAATTTTCTCAGAAAGTGACACTTGGATATGATTATCAATACCCTATCAAGGGAGTGGGAGAATCAAACTACAAGCTTAATTCAGGGAATTCAATGAAGATGAAGGACACACTCTATGTACTGGGTTTGACAAAGAACCTACTCTCCATATCAGCTTTAGAAAAGAAAGGCTTCAAATTTTCCTTTATAGATGGAGAAGTTCTTATGTGTGCTAAAGGAGAAACCATGAAAGAAGCAATCGTCATTGGAAAAGAAGAAGGTGGCTTGTATAAGCTAAAGGGTCACTCAAAATCTGTCATGACCCACGCCATTGAGAATCCATGTGAACTTTGGCATAGAATATTAGCCCACATCAACTACAAGGTACTACCATACGTATGCAAAGCAATAACAGGTCTACCAGAACTCAAGGTTGACCATGAAGGCATGTG
>JASDQU011028058.1:0-11645 GCA_032191745.1 Picea mariana
AAACATGTTGCTTCCTTCATATAAATATCATCAATGTCAGTTTCCTTATGATTAGTCTTCATATGAATGAAATGGGAAACTTTAGTAAGCTTGTCCACCATTACCATGATTGCATCATGTTGCTTGTTCGTTCTAGGCAATCTCGTGATGAGATCCATTGTCACCACTTCCCATTTCCACTCTGGAATGGGTAATGGTTGTAGTAACTCAGCTGGGTGTCTATGCTCAGCCTTGACCCTTTGACATTCTAAGCATCTAGAAATAAAATCAACAATCTCCCTCTTCATGCATGGCCAATAATATTGACTTTTGACTGTTGAAATTGTTTTATGATATCCTAGGTGTCCTGCATAAGGCACATTATGCATCTCTTTTATAATCACACTCCTCAATTTAGAATATTTGGGTACATAAAAAAATTTTATGTACGGGAGGATTCCATCAATTCCCAATTCATAATCCTCAACCTTCTGTTGCATTTTACCTTGCTGCAATTTTGTTACCAATTCCATGTACTGCAACTCTGATTTTGCATCGTCTATAAATATGTCTCTCAAATCTGATTGGTACATTCTAATGGATGTATCATGCAACTCATGCATTCTTCTGCTGAGTGCACCAGCCACTTTGTTCTCTTTCCCCTTGATATTCTTTATTTCAAAGTCATATTCACTGAGAAACTCTAACCATCTTATTTTCCTGGCATTTAGAGTTGGTTGATCAAATAAATACTTCAAACCATTATGGTTAGTCCTCATCTCAAACCTCTTTCCCATGAGGTAGTTCCTCCACTTATTCAAGGCGTGCACTATGGCTTCCAACTCTAAATCATGAGTGGCATAGAGCCTTTCATGCTCCTTCAACTTCCTTGATTCATAACATACAACAAACCCATTTTGACTAAGGACTCCACCTAGTCATTCTTTACATGCATATGTTCATACAACAAAGTCTTCATTTGGATCTGCAATCCTTAGAATTGGAGAACTCGTTAACAATTGCTTCAATTGCTAGAATCTTCTTTCACATTATTTTGTCCATTGAAACTTCTTCCCCTTCCTTTGCAAGGAAGTGATGGAGTGAGCTATTCTTGAAACCCCTGGAATGAACCTTCTATAGTATCTAGCTAGACCCATGAAGGATCTTAATTCTTTCACATTCTTAGGTGATGTCCACCCTTTAATGGCCTCAATATTTTTAGGGTCCACTGTTATCCCTTCTTCAAATATGATATGCCCGAAATAGTGAATTTTGTTTTGATAAAATGAGCACTTACTCAATTTGGCATACAACTGATGTTTTCTTAACACTTGCAACACCATCCTCAAATGATGTTCATGATCTTCTTCTGACTTGGAATATACAAGAATGTCATCCAGAAAAACAATGACAAACTTGTCTAAATATTCTCGGAAAACACCATTCATTAAGCACATAAAAACAACGGGTGCATTTGAAAACCCAAATGACACCACTGTGAATTCATAATGACCATACCTTGTCTCAAAGGCGGTCTTGTTGATATCTTCCTCTTTAATCCTTACTTGATGATATCTTGACCTAAGATCCATCTTGGAAATTGCATCCTTCAATTTTTGATCAAAGAGATCATCAATCCTTAGTAGAGGATACTTGTTCTTTATAGTTACTTTATTCAATTGTCTAAAATCAATGCACAATATCAACGTCCCATCTTTCTTCTTCACAAACAAGATTGGGGCACCCCAAGGTGACACACTTAGGCATATATACCCCCTTCACAAATTCTTCAAGATGCATTTGCAACTCTTTCAGCTTTGGTGTACTCATTCTGTAATGAGACTTTAACACTAGGGCTGCTCCATGCATAAAATTAATAGAGAAATCAATATCTCTCTTTGGAGGTAGTCCTAATACCTCCTTGAACACATCTTCAATATCTTTTAGGACTACATGATCCTCCAAATTTGGCACCTTATCCTTAGATGCTTCCTCCATATGGGCTGCAAATATTTGACACCCTTTCCTGTAGCATTTCTTTAGCTTCATTGTTGAGATTTCTATGATAGTCACTTCCCTAGGAATTCCTTGGACTTCTCTCCGATTTCCTCCCTCATCTAGGCAAGTGAATGCTTTGTTACGATAGTCTAAGATGGCATGATGTTGGTCTAACCAATCCATACCAATCAGGTCGTTATAAGAACCTAAAGGCAAGATATTCAAATCTTCTCTTGTGATCAATCAATTCATGTCCATAAGACATGACTTAACCATCTCATTGACTTTTCTTTTGGCTCCAGTAGCCAGCTACACCAACAAATATTTTCCATGCTTGTTTCTTGGAAAATGAAATCTTTCCACCATCTTAGAATCTATATAACTATGACTAGCTTGTGAATTAATTAAAATAGTAATGGTTTGGTTGTTGATCATACCTTCCACTTCAATCATATGTGATTGATACTCTGCTTGCTTGTTGTCCAAGGACGAATATATCCTTGGTATATTTCTTCCCATGTCCCCCACTATTTCATTTCACTGAAAATTGTGAATATCTCTCACTTTGTCACTTATGTGAGGACAATCTCTAAACATATGATCACCTTTACAACCCCAACATTGAATAAGTGGTTGCCTTGGCCTCTGACCATCTGTCTCAATTGTTTTGGGTTCTCTAGAAGTTGGTTGTCCATGAGGATTATTTCTAAAGAATGGCGGCTTAATTCCCTTCTTCCTCTGATCCATCTTGAATTTCTTCTCGTCTTCCCAAGCTTTTTGCAAAGTTGACCTTTCTTTTTGTTGATCATATAGGCACTTAGCTCACCTTATTGTCTCCTCCAATGTTTTGGGATCATTATATTGTATTTTGTCATTGATGAATGGTGGAAAACCACTCAAATACCTCTGAATATTGAATGTCTCATCCTTGATGAAGGAGACGTACTTCAACAACTCTAAGAATCTCCTTTCATATTCATCAATGGACATACTTCCTAGCTTGAGTTCAAAGAACTCTTTCATTTTCTTATCATAGTACCTCTTAGTCAAGTATTTCTTTTCAAAATACTTCTTGAATTCCTTCCAAGTAACATTTTTCTCTTTAATGTGTTGTACCTGCACAATTTGATCCCACCACATGGATTCCTTTCCTTTGAGTTGATATATGGCAATTCCTCCTTCTGCATGAGAAGAATAATTATGCAATTGAAAATAATTTCTCATGCCCAGCAACCATCTCTCTACATCTTCATGCTTCATGTTCTCCCCATAAAACGTAGGAGGTTTGATTTTATTCATTTCCCCTCTTATATCATCCTCCCTAGACCTCTTATGCTTCCTAACAGGGGATAGACTTGAGCTACTGTGTACTCTCTTATTGAAAGGCCTTAGGGAGTGTTGGTGATTTCGGCTATCACTTTTTGTTCTTATGTGACTTCCTGATTTTCTTGAGCCGCTCTCCTTATCCAATTTATTTTCTATTCTTTCCAGGCTCTGCATCAACTTTATTTTGAATTCTCCTTGTTTCTCCTTGGCTTTCATGAGATTTTTTTTATTTGCTCGATGAGTCTGGACATCTTTCTACAAATTTTCAATGATTTTCATCATGTTTCCTTCTTTATATATTTATTCCCCAKGCCCATTGGAGTTCGATCCTTCAACTCCTAAATGGACATCCATTCCTATAGCCTCATTCCTTGAACTGTAAGCACCCAATACCTCCCCCATTTCTCTGCACTATGCAACAATTTGGTTCGGTTATAAYAATCATTAATTCTACAAAATGTGTAGCCAACTGAAATTTTGTCAGGATAATAGACATTAATAATTTTCTAGAATAAACCAATCTGATTCAACAAAAAMAATATCAGATTCCATTTTCTGTGGGTCTTGGTCGGTCAAGAACCCCTCAGACTTCAATATCTAAGCCTTGCTATGTTCTACAACAAATTGCAGGTGYTAGACCCTTTATCTTCAAACCTTGGTTTTCATGTGACCATGGTTGTGACCCAATGCTTATGATTTTGGTGCTTATTCGGAGCCTTGAAACTTCGAGCTCTGGGCTTCGGAGGTTTCCAAAACACTTCCCAACAAATCTCTTGGAGTGTTGGATTGGTGAACTCATGAAGTATGGTGGATCAATATTCCACGTCTCCCAGTATTCAACGACTGATACTTGCTATGGAACTCTAGGATTTGGGGCTCCGGGACTTCAGAGGATTTCACCTTTGCACATCCCAAAACTCTCGAATTGTGAGTCTCTACATACTTCCACGTCACCCCGGTGATGTCATCATGTCACTTTACTTTGGCATTACGAAACTTTAGGGGTTTCTTCCTCCCATTCCATCACAAGCCATTTCTTTTGTAGTGTCAAGTCTTTGAACTTCACAATTTGGTGCCACGCGTCCACTAGGGCCCACGGTTTTCATGCTTGAACTAATAAATACTGAAAATGTCACACCAAACTTTATACTTTTCAAATTGTAGGGACATGGGTCGATGTTTTTGGAGTAAATCGTCGATCAATCTGCAATCGTCCCCAAGATGACAAGTACCCCCTTTGGAAAACCATGGTTTGGATTGCGAGGCCACCTTGTAGAATTATCTGCCACACAACTTTGATCTCCACAATGCCTCCTGTCCATCGATCTTGATAGATCGTGATCAAGTTGATGTGGCCCCAATCTATCTAACTTCTTAACCAAGTTTAAATACCTTGTGCCACCACCAGGAGCGCCACATGGCAGGACACACGTAGCCAACACATGGTCCAATCAGGCGGGTGACATATGTCACGTTCTAGCTTCATTTTTAACTTACAAAGGTTCTTAACTCACTGACATGTGGAACACATCCCATGTGTCCACGTCATCCCTAGTGATGTTAGTAGGCCAAGTCACTTCGAGACTTCGGGATTTGGGATAGTTCACCTTAGCATAATATGTTTCTCCCGAACGCCAAACTCCCGAACTCCCGAACTTTATTACCTTCCTCTCTTGGCATATCCCTAAGGTTCTAATCTGTCTTTGGACAAATCCAATGGTAAACATTCCCCCCTATATCTATGATGTAGATCCTATTTGGGACTTCAGAACTTCGAGCTTTGACCAATTCTACTCTATCATACATAAAATTCACTAAATTAGTGAATTCCAAAGTACTGAGGGAATAATCCTCATGCACCTTTCTCCAAATTTTACTATTTTGAAGGATCCTCGTTCTCTCGAACAGATCCCTTGGCCCAACTTCCAACCTTGTAGTTCCAAATCCCATGGTTATTGCAGTCTCTTATCTTTGATATCTTTCTTGGACCGCTATACCTCCTGAGATTCTAAACATGGCCAAGGTGTTCTCTTGGCACTCTGGAATGCTATGAAATTCAAATTATTTCCTTCTCAACAACAAATTGCTCAAGGTATCGATACAACACATAATTATCTAATGAATTTGAAGTTGTATTGAGTTCTCTCGGTATGTGTCTGTATTGGAGAAATTCAAATGATCTTTAGAGACAGAGAACCCTTAGGTGGAGACGTACTAAGACTGGGTTGTGAACAGTGTAATACCGATTAAGTTGGCAGACCATGAGTTGAGAGTATAGGTTAATAATAAAATGAGTTATACCTAGAGAGGATGCTTCAATTAAGAATCCAATGATGACATGATATTCTTCCATGTTATTGGTAGCAGATCTGAGGAAAATT
The DNA here is from genome assembly GCA_032191745.1 of Picea mariana. Classification (NCBI taxonomy): domain Eukaryota; kingdom Viridiplantae; phylum Streptophyta; class Pinopsida; order Pinales; family Pinaceae; genus Picea; species Picea mariana. Next base: position 5,685 of record JASDQU011028058.1, read on the forward strand.
CCTCCTGAACTCAATAACTCGATAGAGTGGTATATGACCCAAGCTTCAGAAGCAATTCTTTGGGTGTGTCGACTAGCGCCATCTGCAAACCCAACAAAGATTGGAAAGGGTGATGTCATCTACGCATGCAATCACAAGGCAAAGTATAAGCAGCTAAGGAAAAAATCATGCACGGAAGAGAAAATACACACCAAGTCAAAATTATATAGTACAATAATGTACAAAGTACACATTCCAGATGTTTTATGCATAGTACTTCTTGAGGTAAAGCCCATTTCAAGGTTTGCCGAGAGATATTCATCGTAGGCACCTTTATGTAACACATGTTTTATGATATAAGGCCCATGCTACAAAGATTCTAACTTTCTTGTCCCCAGCTTATTGTGATATTGATCATAAACTAGGACCAAGTCTCCTTCTAAAAAAGAAAAAGGTTGAACGGATTTTTCATATTCACTTTTCATTCATTTTTTATGTCTTGTTAATGAGAGCAACATTGTGGTGTGTATCGTCCAACTTGGTTAAATACAGGAATTGTTCCTCTTCATCAGAAGTGTGAGGTAGGAGTTCCACGGTAAGTTTCAACAAAGGGATCTCACATTCGATTGGTAAAATCACTTCTATACTGTATACCGACTAGAATGGTGTGAATCCATTTGCAATTTTCATCGAAGTGCGATAGGCCCAAAGTGCGGAGAAAAATTGCAAGTTCCAAGAGGTTTTGTTCATTCCCACCATGCATTGGAGCATGGTCTTTAGGACTTTATTGATGGCTTCAACCTGTCCATTTTATTGAGGATATTATGGGGATGCATTTCAATGGAGAAAACCCACTTTGATGTGAAACTCACTCATCATTTGGTTCTAGAAGTGTGAGCCATGATCGATGACAATAGCTTGCAGGACACCGAAGTGAGTTATGATGTGGTTAAAAAAAAAGAGTGTTGCAATACATCCATTGTTAAGAAATGTAGGCATAGCCTCAACCCATTTAGTGAAGTAATTGACGACAACAATGATATAACCATGCCCCCCGGTTGAGGTGGGGTTACATTGAATAAAATCGATGCCCCATTTTGCAAAGGGGATGAAAGAAACAATGGGATGCAATGAAGGAAGGTGGGTACGTTATTTTTTCTGAAAGAGGTAACAGGGTGGGCATATTTTGACAACCTCGATACAATATTTAAATATAGAAGACCAAAAATAACCGGCACGTAAGATTTTTTGGGCTGTATCCATACCAAAAAGATGACTGCTACAAGATCCAAGGTGACAATCATTTAAAACTATTTCAACCTCATCATGGTTTAAAAAACATTGTAGGACAGTATCAATTCCACGGCAGTACAAAGTGTTGTTGATGATGAGGTAGCGTTTAGAATGGTGGTGGATATGATGGTGTTTGTCACATGAAACATTGGTTGAAAAAGTTGGGTTTGGAGATAGAGAAGAATATATTTGTACCAAGGGTCGGACGTTCTAATGAGGAACAAGGATTCGTTAGGAAGAGAATCACTGGGCTCAATATCCTCATAAGTATACGGAAGATCACAGATCAATTCCGCAAAGACTAACGATTTTTTAGCTTTTGATTTGGAAAACTCGAGATCAAATTCTTGGAGAGTAACGATCCATTTGGAATTGTTATGACCTAATGGGGGGCATATATATGGCTAAATGTATATGATGTGACCCCAAGGGGGGGCATATATGTGTCTAAATGTACATGTAATGTGTAAATACATATGTAATAGGGTCGACCTAGTGATAAAGGGGCCTCATGTGCAAGTGTGAATAACTATATATAAGAKATCATGTATTCATTATTAACATGTGAATTGTGAAGTATGAAAGGTATTTGGTTATTTGGAGGGGGTTCCCCTATTCTTTAAGGATTTATTATGTAACTTATGTATCTTGGAATTGTGCTCCACGTTGAAATTTTGTACATGGTGTGTACTTCTSTTATTTTATGATATTTTGAGTATTTGGATCATATCATTTGGTATCCGAGCTTAAGGTATTGGGGTTTCGCTGCTACATCCGAGACACCTTGGCATTTTTGTTATAACATTTTTTCTACGACATTTCAKAATGAACCCCTTGGAGGATATTTAGTATACGGATAAAGACCTTGACATCTAGAGGATATTCATATAAATTATCAAGCTATCTGTGATAAAAATTTCAGCTTTTGGGTGAGCCTAATTGTGTAGATACACCCTGTGGAAGATAGGGTATCTGACTAGTCTCAAACAGGTGTTCCGTGTAAAATAGACATAATTTATTCATAGATAATCCAAATTGAGTGAGACTAGTTGCATTGAATATTTCACAGGACATAGTATTTTTGGTACACTTTTCATAATTTTATATAAATTATTGTGCATGAGGCACGATGTACAAGTGATCTCTATCGAAAAGGCCAAAAATCAGCAAGGTGTGGGGAAGTTATCAACACTTCCACTTGGCACATCCAATTTCGGTCAGACCCATGACATTGCAAAGAAGAATTTCTAGAGTACTACAGATCACAATGTCAGACTGAGAATGGCCAAAATTGCAGAGATACATCATAAGTAAGGTCGGCCAGGAGAACAGACTCCAAATCAGGGTTTCAAAGGTATGTTCACTTAAAACCATCATAATTTTTTATTGGAATGTCTGATTTAGATGATTCAAAATCCATTGGAAAGATAATACATAGAAGAGAATATTGGAATAAATATTACAATTATTTGATATCTTCACCCTTAACATATTGAGGTTGTGATTTGAGGGTTTGGATTAGAACTCAATTAAGAATTAATGGAAATACCTAAATTTATAGGAGATGAAGATACAGATGAAATCAATCCTATGGAATGGTTGAGGTTGGTAAAATAACATAATATGACTCCTAGGAAAGAAAGAGATTATTTTTTTGATGAAGCTTGGAAGTGGTGGATGAGTGTTGATCAAAATACTAGATGGCATTGCACATGGGAAGAATTTGAAAAACTCTTCTCGGATAAATGGGTTAAGGATACAAAAATGGAGGAAATCTATAGAATTCAAGATAAATTAAAAGAATCAAAGGAAGATATTAATATGAAGGGTGATGAGATATCTAATATAATATCCCTTAATGAATCACTCATTAAGGAGGTTAAGAACCTAAATCAAGAAAAGACTAGCAAAGACAAGTGGAAAAAAGATGAATCAAGAGAAGATTTCAAAAACAAAGATGAAGAGATATGTAGATTACAAATCCATAATAAAAATCTATTGGATGAGGTTAAGAGATTTAAAGAAGAAAATAAGAATTGTCGAAATCAAGAAGAAAGAAAAGTATTTGATGAAGAATCTACCAAAATACTGCAAGAGGAAATTTGCTAGAAGGTTGAGGAATCCTTAAATATGGATGAGGTGAAGTTAGAAATGCAAGCCAGAATTGAAGAAGGATGCTAGAATTTGTTAGATGGGATCACATTGAATATTCAAAAGGAGAAAGAAGACAAGATTCAAGGAGGTCAACAGAAGATACTTGAAGAAGTTGAACTCCATCTAGAGGATGTACATGCCAAATATGATGGTATTGTATTGAAGGTTAGAGTAATCAAAGACCAAGCAAAGATGATCAAGRAATCCATTGTCACTGAAAAKAAGATAGATGAAATGCATGTGCATAGTGAAGGAAGACCATCGAATGTGAAACCATATCRACACCCTCATTACCAAGAAACATTTCAAGRAAGACAAGAAGGATGATATCAACATTATGAAGGAAGAATATGGAATACTTGTCAGTATTCATGGAACAAGGGATCACCAAACTACTCTGCAACAAGATATTATCAGAGACCAACAACGACTACAAATTGGAGAAGCTTCAACAAAAWTACATGCAATCAAAGGAAAGAAAATTGTTCAACAACTAGACACCAAGGATTAAGACTGAAAAGAATTGATTGCGGATGGATAGATCATCAACAATGGAATGAAGAAAGCGGGAACATAATAAAGTCATATTACTTGGTTTCATCACATGTGAATCCTTTAAATGAAAATCTTCGAGGAAATATCTTTTTGAAGGAGGGTATTGTGTTATGACCCAAGGGGGGCATATATATGGCTAAATGTATATTATATGACCCTAAGGTGGGGCGTATATGGGCCTAAATGTACATATAATGTGTAAATACATATGTAATAGGGTCTCCCTAGTGATAAAGGGGCCTCATGTGCAAGTGTGAATAGCTATATATAAGAGACCATGTATTCATTATTGACATGTGAATTGTGAAGTATGAAAGGTATTCAGTTATTTGGAGGGGGTTACCCTATTCTTTAAGGAGTTATTGTCTAACTTATCTATCTTGGAGGTGTGCTCCATGTTGACATTCTGTACATGGTGTGTACTTCTTTTATTTTATGATATTTTGACTATTTGGATCATAATAGGAATATTTTCCCCCAAGGACTTGATGAGTTAAGATATGGTACATGGGCTTCGAGTCTGCTATGACCGTGGTTGTGTCTAATAGGATGTAATGGCGAAATTTGTGGATGGAAATAACCACATCTGGAGCCAAATTTTCAACATGCGAATATTGGAGCTCGGGACTGGATGGACTCTTACTAAGATAGTAGATCACATGTTCTTCATAGTTATGATCCTCTTGAATTAACACCATAGCAATAGTGGTAGTAGAGGCAGCCAAATAAAAGATGTAGTCTTGTGCATAATCTGGTGGGTGCAAGAGAGGCGTGTCTGTTAAGGCATGCTTAAGGGCATCAAAAGAGTATTGAGAAGTGTCATCCCAGATGAAAGGAGTGTCCTTATACAACAATCTCATAAATCCTTTAGTGATTTCAACGTAATTACAAATGAAATGACGAAGAAATTTTTCCTTCCCTTGCAAACTTTGAAATTGAGTCATATTGTTGGGGGGTAGAGAGAGAATAACTTTAACCTTTAAGGGATCCACCCTAATCCCATATTTGGAGACAACAAAACTGAGGATTCATCTTGATTCGATAGTGAAGATGCATTTGTGAGGGTTCAAACGGATGTGGTAAAACCGACATCGAAGAAAAATGGCCTGTAGGTGACCAATGTGGTCTCATCGATGAGACAAATGAGTGGGTAAGTCATCAAGGTAGGGTTCCACAATATGTTTGATTTCATGGAAAGCGTACGACATGGCCCGCTGGAAGGTAGCCTTGACATTTTTATGACCAAAAGGTAGTTTCCGATAAGATAATTTCCCCCAAGGGAAGATGAAGGTTGTTTTATGTTGATCAGCCAATAGAATGTCAATCTGGTTGTATCCCGAGAAACCATCCATGAAGAAACAAATGACGTTGCCAATGCAATTATCAATAATTTGGTCAACGAAAGATGTAGGGTAATTGTCTTTCAGACAAGCCTTATTAAGATCCCTATAATCTATCAAAACATGAATGGAGCCGTGTTTCTTAGCGACCGAAACAATGTTAGAAACCCATTCGGTCAAGGGGAAAGGATACATAAAACCAAACTTCAATAGTTTTTCAAATTCTAGCTTTATGGCCATCGTTTTCTTAGGATGAACCGGGTGAAGTTTTTGTTGTACATGTTTAACACATGGGTAAGTTTTTATCTCATGCACAATGATCGATGGATCGATCCTTGGTATTTATTCGTAACTCCAAGTGAAGATGTCATGAAATTGTTTAAACAGAGCTATATAATATTTCACTTCCTTGGGTGAACAATTGACACCGCGATGAACATTTTCCACAATAACTTATTTGATTGAGATGTCGATAGCAATCATAGAAGATATGTTGCCTAAATTCCCCTCATAAATGGTGTCCTGGGTGAGTATTTGATATTGGGTAGAATCGACAACACTATCAGGAAAGATAGAATTTATATCTTTCTCAATTTCATCCAAAATAGGAAGAAAAGATGAACGATGATGGTTATCATCC
>JASDQU011028058.1:19380-30962 GCA_032191745.1 Picea mariana
GAGTCTAACTGGAGAGGGCGTGGGTTCTAAGAAAACTTGGGAACAACCCAGAAAATTCAAAAATTTAGGAAGTTCGATCAAAAGACTCTGTGAGACAACTTCAGCAAAGACAACAGATGATGGATAAAATCAACAAACTAGATATGAACATGGGAGAAAATAAAAGACAAACCAATGAAATAAACCAAAACTGAAGGTTTTGATCCCCAACAGAGTCACCGATTTATGTTATAGGAAAATTTCTCTGCGGACAGGTGAATATCGTCTTGGATTGTATACCCCTACTACCATCATAGAAAGATTCAAATGGACACTAACATACCTTTAAATATAGTTAAGCTAATCAAAATAAAGAGAGGAAGAAAGTATGTTGTACCTTGTTTCGAAGCTTGTCCTCGCTTAATCCAATCTTCACTTGATCTCCAAGCTCCTTAGCATGACATGATACCTAGAATCCAATGGACAATGAAGAAAACAAATATTTCCTACTCTACCAACATTAGTTTAAACCAAATTCATCCATAATAGACAACCATATGCAATAATACATAAACATGAAGGAAATAGGCCAAGAATATATTAATAACATTTAAAAATACACTTACAATTTGTAGATGCAGTTGCAACAACCTCTCCAATTCCTCCTTGTCCAACCCCTTGCTCGAAAGATCCACAATCAGAATGAAAATACTTTTGTTGATTATTCTCCTCATCTTCACCATGAGAATGCGTCTCTTTTATAGGCTTTGAGAGGCTCAACAACCTGGATTATATTTGGGATAAGTTGAGGATATGACTCAATCAATTGTGACATCTCCCTTAGATGTATCCTAAAGCTTAGATTTGAGCCAAACAAACTCAAATCATCTTTGGTTGTCCTTAGAGAAAAGGGGGATTTATTCCCATGATTTTCTTAACCAATTGATGCTCCTTCAAAATGAGCAACAGAGAGCTACAACACTCCCTTATAGATGGACAGAGAGCACTAGTGCTCCCTGCATATGAGTAGGGAAGCATTGATTTTCCAAAAAGTCATCAAGATGACCAATTCTCAAGGAAAAACATTTTGTTTAGTCTTTCAAATGATGTGGTTTCTCCTTCCAAGATGTTCTAGAGGATGTATCAAGTGTTTCCATGGTGTTGTTCGCAATGCGACATATGCAAAATGAAAATGAAACATTTATGACACTTGTTACAAAAGTGCGACACTTGCGATAATAAGAATCTGACATTATCGAAGTGAGGAATTTTGATGTGTAACACATGGAGGACTAAAATAAATGCATGAATATATCATGGTAGCGTAGCAACAACGTGAAACCAAAGGAGAAATCATAATCAATATCAAGGAGGAAAGGCCACAATTGGACCCCATGTCCACATTTCATTAGGATGGATGAATGCTCACACATGGAACCAATCGAGTACATTTGTTAGTAGGTCATGTAATATGGATTCTTCTCATATTTTTGGGATGATACATGTGGAAGGGGATGTAATGTAATGTACCTAATTAGGACAATGTTGGGCACCTAGAGAGGTACCCAAGGGGATAAGGAATGTAGTGTGTCCATAATCATGGAATATTCCCACTTGGTATAGTTTGATGGGTAATAAATAGGCCCACTGGGTAGTTAAGAGAAAATAATATAATAATAAGGGGTAGTCGACATAGAAACCAAAGATTAATCATGAGAAAGTATTATTACACATGACTATCCTTTTATTGAGTATTTTGGATGTTGGATATATTGTGTTTTATCAAGCATGACTTGTGGAGTTATTCCTTCCATAAGGAATAATTGATGGTGTTACCATACCGTAAAGGCTCTTCTCTATGTTATTATTTTATTTATGGTGTCAATGTTTGGGTAGTTCTAAAGTTCATAATTTATTTCTACAAAAGGAATGCATTGTTTCTTCCACCAACCCATGGAAGAGGAAAAATTAAGGGTTTGATTCCCATAAATTTAAATTGAAGATCCATTTTATTCTTTTTTTAACAAGAAGTTTATACTAACATAAGCTTAGCACACCTGCAATAGGTTATATAGAATTGTTTTTGTTGACCTAGAAGCTGGTCTTGGGACCTTCAAAAGGGGATGAGAGGCGATAATATGATACACATATAATATTGATCAAGTGATGAATAAAAAGTCATCTAAAGAGCCCAAGAGGTTAGCTCAACGGGTTGTTATTAATGTTGTTGAACATTTGTTTGCTTCCATGCTAGCAAGGTATTTGGTTCAAATCTCTTTGGTTCGAATCCATTTAAATAATAAAAATTTATAAATTGTGCATATTTTTATATATGATCATAGTAAAATCGATAAATTATTATTTATCTTTACTATATATTTTATCTACTATTTTATGTATAATTAAATTAAATTTTATAATTTAATCAATGAAAAAAAATTAACTTGCCATAAATTTTACATATAAACTAAAACTATATGGTGCATCTGAGCATTCACATGAAATGGTGTCCCTAAATGACACATTCAGTAGTCGAGCGTGGGAATAAATTACAGGTAAAACTAAACTATCAACCAAAAACAATTATGAAAGAAACTTAATCATATGGATATAAAGAGTGTTTACAAATTCAATATTTTCCCAGAATGTGGGCACTATAATGATAGGGATGGCCACAATACGTCAACCAAGAATATGAAAGTCAAACCAGGGAACCAAATTAAAACTGAAGAAATTTTGCTTCCAGAGGAATGCAAGCAGTTGCAATATTTCCCAATTTTAAGAGGATTGCAAAGGTCTGCAAAAGATAGAATCAAACTGCTAATTATAAATGTAACTCTGAATCATTCATATTTCTTGAAGCATGGAATAATAAAAGGATTTTAAAAATTACGTTGTTAAACTCCAATTCCAATTCAGAAACAACCCTTCCCACAAAAGCTTGACGTTCACACTTGTCTCAAGCCTCTCATCCATGTATATTATAAAAGGAACATTATCTTCCTTCCCAATGCACATGGTGACAGTTTAACTAGATAAGGTTTATTTAAATTATAATTCAAAAATGATTATGATGTAAAAAATTAGGAAACTCATTTGGATTAAAAACCAATTGCAACACCACAAGTTAAATAAATAATTATAATTAAGTAGCGTTACATTACCATGAAACACTGTATATTAAAAAAATTTGTGTTTTCGTCAATTAGGTTACAACATTATTAAAAGCTTGTTTTAAATATAATTTAACTTAATTTAATTTTTGAAATCATAACTTCTAATAAACTCAACCATATCAAGTTTTCCTTTTCCTTTATGTGAAAATGATTGAAAATGTTAATTGAAAATTTTCTTATAATATGTTGTATGAAAAATATACCATAATTTTATTTATTTATTTATTTTAAATGTTTCAGTTCATTCTATTGTGCAAGAATATGACTTGTGCCATGGAGGATTAATAATTTGTGAGGATTGGAGAGGATCGAGTAGATATGACCAAGGGTTTCATCTTCACATCTTATGACTAATTGTGCAACCATTGAAATAAGGCCAAAAATTAGCCTTTGCGTGCTATCTTCCAAAGGAAACTTAAGCTAGTTATTCCTATAATTATGGCAACCAATGGGAACTATTTGTGTGAAAGGATTGACATTTTAAATGACAAGGGGTTGGTATAAAATTCCTAAGCCCCAAGCACAAATATTTTTTCAGCACCAAACTTACGAAAAGGGTATAACCTATTGTTGGGAGGCTTATTAGGCCCTTGTAATAGTCATCATACATTAGATATTAAGTAAATATATGCAGATATATGTACTAAAGGATAATTATACAAGAGAACTTAATGGATGATTAGTTGGAGCGGGTGCAACCGCTCCAACCATCCATACAATGTATAAATACTCTTGAGGAAGGAATATGAAGGCAGATGGATATCCTTCCCCAAATTTATCTCCTTATTTCTTGGGATTATGTGTGTGTCTTGATGTGCTTAATGTGTCTCTCTTGAATATCCTCCCTAATTCTTGAGACTACGATATTTTGGTTCAGTTGTCGTGTGACTTAAACTTGGAAACGATAGAAAATTTGATCTTCGATGGAATTCTCGAGATTCTCATGGAAATGATTTATATGCTCGTGGAAATAAAGAATCTCATGTTGAAGAGGAACTTAGAGCAAAATTATTCCTAGTGGGTGAGAGAAAACTCATGAATTTTTTTTTATAAAGGTTTATGACTATAAAATATGTGTTTTACTACTCTTAATGATTTTACTATTCCTGGTGATGTTGCGTGAAGGTTTTATTTTTATTTTTGATGCTCGTAAATTCCACCCTATTGAAGGAAAAAGTGAAAAAAAAATCAGAAATATATATTTATAAATCACGAGAGAAAGAAATATACAAGCTTGGATTTAAGAGGATCACGTGTTTTTTGTGCCCTTGATTTGTTGTTGAGTATTCTCGAGGAAAGAAAATGAATATTAAAAATATGGTATAGTACGCATATTATGAGAGGTTGACTACACACATTGATTTGTTTTTCATCAATATTGATCTCTTCTAAAATAAATAATAAAATAAAACATTGATGACGTGTGGAAGAATTTTTTTAAGTAGAAACAAAGAAGCTTATGTCCAGGTACATATTTGCAAGTAGTAGGGTTACGGTTTATCCCTTAAAGGTTTGAGAATAGGGTTTTGTGTTAAAATCCTAGGGTATATTTTGGTGAAGAATAAGAAAAGAGGATTTTTCTCCTTGGAGTACTTGTTGGAGTGATTCTTCCCTGTTGGGGCTCCTTGGTTGAGCTAAGGTTTTCTTGTTTTCTTCCTAGATAGGGTTTTGGAGAGATAACGATTTGTAGTAACCTTGAGAGAAGGCTATGATATGTACATGAACTTAATCTTGAGCATATTCATGAATTTCCAGTTGTCCAAAACTTGTGCAATTTACAGATTTGATTTTCAGCCATATATGTTATTCATGTATTGTTATTTACAACTATATATGTCTTGATGATTTGACACAAGTAAAAAGAAAATTTGTTGAGTGATTTGACATAATCACTAAGCAATTTAAGGGTCATTTTGTTGCTTCTATATCTATTTCTTTAGAGATGTTATAATTGCTATAAAACTGAATTTTCAGATATAATTTTTGCAATAAGTTTCCCTTGAGGGATGAAAACCTATCTAGACATTTTGATATCTTTTCTCCTTGGATTGCCTAGAATATTTCATTGTTAAATAGTGAAATATTGTATCTTTCTCGATGTTTCTTTATACTCTATTTGATAATATCCCTAAGGATCAAATTCACAAGGTTAAACTTTGAGAAACCTTTAGTCAAAGCGGTGAAATTTCAGTTATGCATTAAAAGGAATTTTTCTAGAAATTTATACACACCAAACCAAGAAGATTGGAAGGACAAACGTCCCTAGGAGAAGGTCACTTGAATGTAGATCAAATGAATGACTGAACTATTATTTCTAGACAAAAGCTAGAAGAATTTTTGTTTTATTTTTATCTTTGACATTAGAATTGATTAGGTTAGAGTAGCTAAACCTTTTTTTAGAATTCCTACTACCAGATTGAGATTATATCACAATTTATGTGTCTTTATTTCATGAATATAACTTGCTTGATTTTAGCTAAACAAACAATATGGGTCAGATGGGATGGTTATTCCCTACTAAGAAAATTTATTATTTTAATTAATAGTGGATGGAGGTTATAAATGTGGGGTTTTGTAACAATCAAACCATCAAAAAGAAAAAGACTAGAAAGGACGATGATTTACCCTGTGAATATACCAACTAATTTTATATTGTATCAACTAATTATTTTTTAAAATTTATACAAAACAAAATTACAAACCTTAAAAAATGTGGTATAAGTTTTTTTTTTTTAATTTATACAAAATTAACCACTCAAATATACAGATATAACAATATCTAACTGAATTTTGGACAAAATTTGAAAGAAAATATCCCCCAAAAAAGACCAAAACATAGAACAGTTAGACTATATATATATATATATATATATCTTGACATTACACTCTACAAAATTGTTAAATCGCCATAGTGCATAATCATAAATTTACTTTGAAGTGACGTCTACATGGTGAGATCATCTCATTGGATTGCATCCCACAATTGTCTCCCACCCATGATATACTTGAGACACGTTAACTTATCCCATTCCTTGCATGGTCATAGTTGCAGACATTCTTTCCAACATGATTTCCTCCCTCCCACCCATCTTCATGAGTTTCATTTCATGATTGATTATATATCTATTTATGTTCATGATCATTACATGCTTGACTTATATTTGTTGTTTTACAAAATCAATCACAGGGGGGGATACTTTGATGGGATGATCAATTAGTTGCACTAGTTGTATGACTTCACCTGAGATCACCCATCACCTGATCTTCAGGGCCCTAAGGCCTTAGGTAAGTAGGAAAGTCATTTTGATTTATTTCATTTGCATCTTGATTTCTCATATTAGTTTAGATGCATTTCATATTTCATTTTTTTCTACTTGCATATTTATTTCATGTTTAGTTTAGAAGCTTTTGAAAAATGTTAAAATTCTCTTTTTTATATTAGTCATTTTTTTATTTTCTATGTATATGGACGAAGGGTGATAGAACCACCCTAGATGCTTTGATGATTTTGTCTAATTTTTGGCAGGTAAAGGTATAGCAGGAGATGTTGTGGTTATCATGCACTCTACGACAATCACATGTCCCCAAGTAAGAGCCATATGTTATGACAATTTTGTGGGATAACTAAGGAGATCATGTCTCAAGGCCCTTAGGTTGCAGATATGGAGTTCTGAGAGACTTCATGACCAACAGTGTCCACTTGCACAGATCAAGACCCTTCTCACCACCATAGAGTTCAGGATTTTCATAGGGCATCCACCACACCAGCTAGATTCTGAGAGGCATTGGGCCKTTCTCCATGAGGTACAAGTCAAGTATTATGGTGAGTGTCATTTCAATATTTGAGTCATTTGAGTATGTCGTATCTTATACTAATTTATATTTCATGACATATTCTTGGATATTATTCATGTTTCCCTGTTTCACATTGGTGGTTGACATTGTGCCCTAGTAAGTGGCCTTCCTTGGGATTTTTCTACTAGGAACTCCCTTAAATATCCATCGCACCGTTCATATCCATACTTACCACTTTTCWTYACTTAACCCACCCATTTTCTTATCTTTTGGGATTTTAGGGTGTATTGACCCAAGAAGGGGTTGTCCCTCATTCTATGAGAAGAAGGGGTTGAAGGCCTAGAGGGATTATTKTTGGTTAAAAAKAAAAAATCCTATATATAAACATTCCATAAGCTTCACCCATGGATCCCCCAAGAAAGAAATGAAACACTTATTTGTAATAAAAGGGGGACACACAAGAATAAATGATAGAATTCTTAGAGGGTTAGTTGGAGGATAGGAGGTCTCATCATGAGCCAACCTATCATGATCATGGGTATCTATTTGCATGATATTACTATCATATAGTCACCAAGACAAGGTAATGACTCTTAGTTTCATGGTTGAGATAAAGGGGGTCTCATCACAAGCCATCATTTTCATCTCCCCAAGGTATTTGTGAGTGACAATATCATTATCTGGACACCACGCCAGGAAAATGTCCTTCAACTTATCCTTAAAAATTGAAATAAACAAAGAATGAAAAAATGATGGGCTTGGAAATATTGCATTGCAAACAAAGGTGTCACGCACCCTATACAAAGGAACCCATGAATGAGACACTACAACCCCTTGTATGTCATGAACCCCATGCCCATTGATTCTTGATCCTTAACCACTTCATCCAATTTACATGGCTTAGAGAGGGATCACATGGGGAAAATTCCTTGACCTAAAAKTTGGATTCAATTGGTTTCAATTTCTCTAAAAGGAATTTCTCCTTCTTGGGTTCCTTTTGTTCAAGGTGTTTGTGTTTGAGAGAACATACCCAAGTTTCCAAAGCTTTCGATTGACATTGTGCAAGAAGAAATAATATTGCAATATTGTTCAAAGAAACAAGGTGTTATAATGTTATTTGCCACCTAATCATTAGTTTATTATCATATAAAGATCACCTAATATCTAGTTCATTATCCCCTAGAAACCCATCATTTTAACCCTTAAAACCTACCAGATTTTCCTTGAATTTCTAGCCAATTTCCCACTTGGTTGCCCTTTTCCTTCACTAAGGGTGCGACCAAAAGGGTTGGTCACCATTTTAATTCACTAAGGGTCCGACCAAAAGGGTTGGTCACTCATTTTGGTTTGCAAAAGAGTGGCCGGTCACTCTGTCTATGTGTCTAGGGAGTGACCAAGTCTAGAAGGTCCTATTTTTTTATTTTGTTTCGATGGATAAGACTAACCACTGATTTCTTGGGGCTTATCCTCAATAAGGCTTCCATTATGAGATCAATGACATTATCCTAATAACTATATGTCCTTATCCCTAAATACGTATAATTATGAAGCCATTTCCCATGGGAAAGGAGGAGGAAAGAGCTAGCAAAGTTACTCTGGTGATTTGGTTGCAAGACTTAAGCAAGGAGCTTGGAAGGATGCCATATCTTTAGTCTACATATGTAAGTTGTAATATATCCTCTTTGATTAATATAAGGCATACTAGATGTTTCCCTCTACATAATTGTTCATATACGTTTATGTATTCATTGGTAATGAATTAGTATAATTATGTGTTATGATATACTAATAGATCTATTGTTAATCCATGCATGATTGCTTTGATATTTGGGAGGTTTTTGTCTTCTTTGGTTGTATTCATGTATGAATAAGATCTAGGAGTATCCTTAGTTTATGTCTCTATTCATTTCTTAGGTGTTGGTATAACTTAAGGGAGGTCATCTCCTGGAGGGTGCAAAATCCCTACAATAGATTGACGACCATACTGGGGAAGTTTTTCTCCATGTATTAATCCCCTTAGATTGTTGAAGTTTTGAATATTATTTATAGATTTTTGTGCCCTTTTAAGTTATCTTGATCCATCCCAATCACTTCCCCACTCTTTTCTGAGTCTTGTTGAAGAAACCCATATCCCATATCTGTCAGATCTCGTCTAGATCCACCCTCGTTTTGTTTCCTAGGTTTAGTCACCATTGCCATTTGTAAACAGAGCAACTAACCTCCTTTGGTCACACCTTTTTATCTATTAGGTATTTTAAAAACTCCTTTGGTCTGACATTTTTCCCTATAAGGGAGCGACCAACCATCCTCCTAGGTTAACCATCTGTGACCACACCTTCTGGTCACCCTTGCTCCCTTCACAGGGAGCGACTGGTCACTTTGTCTCCCTTTTCAAGGAGCGACCATTATCTTTAGAACCCTTTTTAAAGAGTTATCCTTAAAAAAACCCACTCAAATCTATTTTTTGTGGCCATCTTCAAAACTCCAGATCCACCTTGGATTTGTCTTAGATTCCTTGTGAATTTTACAATATTTTTGTGAAATTTTTTTCATTTTGTTTTGAAAAATGTTCCTCTCTTTATGTATGTCACTCATATGTCATCTTATTGAACTTGTTATTAAATGTTATAACCAGAACTATCTTCCTTGACCTCCTCAAGTAGTCTACAGATCCTTGGCATCTCCCTAAGATATTGTTTGGAGAAATTTCTCTTTGTTTGTTTCCCACTCTTGCTTTGATTGCTTTGAGTGTTGATTTCTTTTTAGTCATTTGGAAGAATTTTTTTTCCCACTTTTGAAGCCTTGATTTTTCCATGTTTCAATTTGGAATATTTTCCTTCTTCCTTCTTATCTACTTTTCAGTGCATTACACATTGTAGATTGAAATAAAAGAAATAGAAGGAATTCCTTTCAAATTACATTTACTTGAAAAGAAAAAGAGAAAGAATAAAATTTTGTTGGAGTGTTTTCAAAAGTATATTAGGAAAGTTGCTTGGTTTCTAATTGCGAAAACTTCATTTCATCGTTTGGCATTGTTGTCCTTTTCATTGAAAAGAAAATTAAGATTTCATATTGTTGAGTGCATAGTTGTCATTATAAATGAGTAAAGAACTCCCATCCATACTTTAGCTATCTTTCATCGACAAAGAAATTATTGCATTGTATCATTATTTGCACCTTTTTGGAGTTGATTCCTTTACACATCATTCATTTCACTATTGCACCCTTGAGTAAACCAACAACCATAAAATAAAGTGCTTAACAAAATTGATCTAGCAATTTTTCTTTTTAGGGATTGTACATCAACAATAGATCAGAATAGAGATTTGCAACAGGTTGTGAGTTGAACTCTCCAAAGAACCAAAAATCAACTTAGAATATTGCGATAGGGAGAAAAAATCCAATTGTCGTATAAGCATAGTCAGGATGCCCCTCTCACACAGGGGATAAACACAAGGTTGTGTGTGGGAGAGCAGCGGAGATTACCCCTCCAAGTCTTATCCAAACATAGTGGAACGTTAGTATCTTGGGGTTTCTTCTTGAGAATTGTTTGTTTTCATTTGGCCTCACAACTTAGTGAATCTCGAATCTGTTTGGGGTCCTCTGGAGATTTTTCCGGTCCTCTTGTTCTCAATCCTCTTGGAGAATTTTAGACTTGATATCCTTCCCATACTTTTGATCTTGACTATTGACTCTACCCACCTGTAGGTTGATTATGATTTGGTAACCCTAGTGGCCATAATATTTACAAAAGGTGATGGTGAAGGGGAGTCGTCATTGTACCTCGTTCAGACGTTGGTGAAACTCACTCGGGTTCCTTGGAGGGTCACCCACGGTTTTCACTGTAAGGAAAGTTACACCATGGTGTAAGAACAATAAGTAGGTCACCAACGTAACTAGTCCACCTGCTCCATCCCATATTGTTTTTACGATGTCGGATTTCATCACCAACTAGTAGGTTCATTGTGATAAGTTATTGGTTTGTTTGGTTTGCTTCCTATATTTTCTAGCATGTGTTGTTTGTTTTCTTAGTGGACGTTAGGGTTGAGTATATATATATGGCGTCCTTTCCTGGGAACACCAATGAAGGAATCCCTTTTCCTGGGATGCCGTTTTTTTTTTCCTTCTGCAGTACACGTTGGTCCACCTTAAATTGCAACCTTGACTCTTCCTGGTCTCACGATTGGGTTACCGGTTTGGTTGTTTTACACTCTAGTGAACGTCAATGCTCCTAGTGCTTTGTATGTAAAAACTCCACCCCTGGATCATCAAACTCATGCCGATCCACCACCTTCTTTGCATGTAGGGTCTTCTTCCCGTTCTTCCTCTTCTCCTAGTGAAAGCTCTACAACTAGTAACCAGGCATATAACAAGAAGAAGAAACAGAATATTAAGAAGAAGAAAAATGTGAAAGAGGGAAAGATTCCAATGACTGTCAGACATGTTGAAAGAGATAATCCAACCTCTGGGCATCACGATGGAAGTTTTTATGGTGATTTCAAGTCTAAAAATAATAATCACAATGCAAAATTCTCTTGCAGGCTTTGAAAGGGCGATCACCTTCTCAAGGGGACTAACCATGCAGGTAGTACCAGCCAGGAGGAGTCCTCAATCTAAGTGTATTTCATGCAG
>JASDQU011028059.1:0-31562 GCA_032191745.1 Picea mariana
CTATACATTTATTTGATTAATAGAAATCATGTGTTACTGTATATCTATGTTTATGGTTGCATATCTGATACATTTATGTTATATTATTGAATATCTGCAATATCTATGTGCATTTCTTTATTATATCTCCGCTCTCATTTCGTGTCGAAAATAATCCAGATCAAGACCGCCCTGATACCACTGATCTGAATTTATGTAGGAATGCAACAGAATACACAAATCACCATGAATACAAAGATGCAGCAGAAATAGCACTTCATTTCATTAATATCAAATAACTGAAATTTGTTTACAGACAGAATGGAAATAAACTAGCTAGGGCGCTGGTAGCTTATCTCTGAGAAGAGATGTGGCAGCTACAGGCCTCTGAACTCTGTGTTACAATGAGGCTCGAAGGCCTATATATTATTGAGAAACAATGGAAACCCTAAACATCCAAAAACCTAACTCTAGGAGATGAAACGCCAGAATATGGGCCACGTCGGGGTAAATTGGTACATCAATTTCCTGAGGTCTTAACTTTGGCATACTATCTATGTTTGACGCACATGATACATCGTTAGAAAGATCAATCCAAGGACTACATTGCTGAAAACAAATATCAAGTCCAGAACAAACTTGTATTCGTCAGAGATTTAATGCCCAGAAAACATTGTTTAGGGCTTCAAAACGGCTCCGGAAGTTCAGAACCCGAAAAACTGCCAAAAATAGTAAATTGTGCAACAATTAAGGAAATTGAAAAACTGAAAGAAACAATGGTGGGAGTCCAAGTGGAATAGGCCGGTGGCCACCAATATCCACCTGGATCACTCGACCATGTAGTGTCATTGTTACTTTGGAGGGTCATCTCTACAGAATACCATAGGTAATTTCGACTATTGTCCCACCTAAACAGTGTTGCAAGGTAGTATCTCATACTACAAAATTCATCTTCTTCACAGTCTGTTCAAAGCGTGAACAGAAGAACACCACTACAGCCTCAGTCCAAGCACCTTCTATCCAACAGAAGCAGATCAACAAGATTGCAAGAAAGTGTAAAGATTCCTTCTGCACACAGGCATATCATGTACCCAGACTGGTTAAAAAGGTCCAACGCTTCCAGCCATAGGTTCATGACAACCTTCAACAAGCTAAACAACGCAACTTCTCCAACAAGGCAAGCAGCTCATCAAGATGCAGATTCAACAAATGTTTTTTCCTCTCCCTCGGGAACTCAACGCAATGGAGACCATTTCTTCCTAAGGAGAGAGGATTGATCCAGGTGGATATCGGTGGCCACCCACCTTTTCCAACTGGCTCAAAACAGTTTTCTCGCAATTTTGGTAATTTACTATTTTTAGTAGTTTTTAACTTCCGAGGCCATTTTGAAGGCTTTAATGAATGTTTTTCTGGGTCGAGGTTCCAAATGATAGCCAAGGCACTGATTGAGCCCCCAAAATGAATCTCCTCGATGATACCTTTCCAATGAGCTATCGTGCGCTCCAAACGAAAATCGTATGCCAAAGTTACGCCCCAGAGAAGTTGATACACCAAACTACCCAAAACAGGGTGTACAAAATTGTTGGCTTTTCATCTTCCAAGGTTAGGGTTTTGGATTTTCATTGATACACCAAACTACCCAAAACGAGGTCTACAAAATTGTTGGCTTGTAAAATCATCTTCTTGCGAATGCGAGCCATATTTTTGCTTGTAATGAGCCTCAATAGGGAATTTTATTTATTTTTATGTGTATTTTCGCTTGTAATGAGCCTCAATGAGGATAGGGAACATTACAGTCTTAACATGGTAATTTCTAGAAACTCAAAAGCAACAAGACATCAAAAACAACTTTCCAATACATATAGGCTAGAAGTCATTACAACATACTCATTTTAAGCTTTATTTATGTCATTATGAAAATTGAACCTAGGTGGRGAGGATAACAATCATTCCTCACAACCAGCCAACCTACAACCAATTAACAATATTGATGTATTTTTATGTGGAAATCATGTATGATATGATTAGAAATAGGCTCAATAGAAAGTTTGGACATTTATTTTTAGGATGATATTTTGACYTGAGGGTCAAACTAATTGACTTGGCAATTGGGTTTGGACAATTATTTTTTCACCCGGAAATGTTTGTTTTGTTTATATATTTGTTTAGTGTAGTCAAATTAATTATTTTTTCACCTGGAAATACTTGTTTTGTTATATATTTATTGATTATTATATTCATATGAATGTACATTCAATACCCTTACCGTTCCAAGGTTCCAATACGCCTGGTGTATTTTTGCAATAGGGTTTTGTATTGCATATGAGGTAATGAATGTATTCTGTATTCCGGCGTTTGATACCGGGTACTTAAATCGCCCGCTGAAATCGCTGAAAGTTACAATTTATAATTACTTTTATAATTACTGAAATTGCAGTTTTGAAATAAATTGGAATTATTGAAATCTCAGTTTTACAATGAAAATTTATAATTACGGAAATTGCAATTTTACAATAAATTAATAAATTGTAATTACTGAAATGGCACTTTTATAATGAAGGGGTTTTATGGCTATTACTCAGTGAAGATTTAATGACCTTTGTTTCAGTGATAACCAGATTTAAAGACCTTTTTGTTCAATGATGATTTAATGATCTTCAATGATGACCTGATTTAATGACTATTATGTATTATTATGTTTTTTTCATAGAGTTAATAGGTTCAGGATCTTTCTTAAGTTATTAATATTAATAACATTAGTAAATAATTTTATTTTTTTTTAGTAAATTTATTACAAGATTTATTTTAACTTAGGATTTATCAAGTATTGAGAGATCAAATTTCTAAAAATTAAATGTTTTTTAAAATATAAAATTTGAAAAAAAGTTTATACTTCAAAAGATTTGATCCTTCTGTTTTAATATTTGGTGCACTTTATGTTTTAAATGTTTTTGTGGCATTTTATATTATAATAATAATAATAATAATCTATTTTTAAAGTCACGGCCCGACTTGGATTTGAACCTGTGACCTCTTAAGAGGAAACACATGTTCTTAACCATTACGCCCACTCAAGCTGTATATGGATCATTGTAAGATTGTATAGCTGTCTTGTTAGTCTAGTTTAAATATGTGGTGAATTTGATATTTTTGATAATTTAAAATAATGGAAAGAAATATATATATTTTTTATATTAAATTTAGTAAGAATTAGTTTAGATGAATGAAATTCTACATAATTATGCATATTTTCATAGTTTGAGATTTATGGATAGAAATTATATAAAGAGATTATATCCAAATATCTCAATAAGCATTGTATATATTAATTGTTAACTTTGTAAAATTTAAATTGTAATAAGGGTATTAGAGAGGGTTGAAACAATTTTTATATTAAAAATTGATTTGAATAATCTAAATAATTATTGAAATCAATGTGTATTTATAAATAACAACTATTAATAACTACTCTCATTATAGTGTTAATAAGTATGTATGGTTGATTAAACTTTTCCCACCGTTTTGTTGATGTTGTCATTTTTCTTGGTTACAACTATAATGTAGGTTTAGTTTTGAACTCCAATTTTATCTCTAAACTCATCAATTTTATCTCTAAACTCATCAATGGTGGCCATCGCATGAGGGGGCGCCACCCTGTAAT
This sequence comes from Picea mariana, assembly GCA_032191745.1. Lineage (NCBI taxonomy): Eukaryota > Viridiplantae > Streptophyta > Pinopsida > Pinales > Pinaceae > Picea > Picea mariana. The sequence goes on from JASDQU011028059.1 coordinate 3,641, forward strand.
ATCCCCAGTTTTAATCCCATCTCCATGAATTATAATGTAATTGTACAAATGTGATTTAGGTTGGTGAGCCAATTTATTAGGGTGAGGAGCCTCTATTGGTTAAATGTGGCCGAAGGTCGAACGATATATTATGTGCATTGAAATAATTAATAAAAATAGTAATCATTGGCTTCAATGTGAAAGGGATGAAGAACAATGGGGAGTTATGATTCCACAAGAGAGAGGGGGTCCAAGGGGGAATTACTCATGGATATTAATCCAAACCCACGTTCCTGATTTATATTCATCATTGTGTATAAACCTTCTATTTTTAATTGAGTGTTCATAAAGCCAATCATTAAATTCATATAAGAGGGTGGGTGTGAGGAGTCACATCCCATAGTTATTGGAGAGCATGGGCATGAGTACAATCATATTGAGAAAGAGTGTAAGTCAAGTCATGCAAGAAAGAAAAGAGAGGAAATTTGTATGGTCAAGGGGGCATATTTTAGACAATCATTGTTGGCACACTTGTTTATACTGAGAGGGGGGGTGAATCAATATAGGACTATTTTTACTTTTCTTCCAATCTTTAATAATTTATTAATTCATCAGTCATAAGCATTTAATGATCAATGTACAAACAAACATATTATCCACAGTGCACGAATATTTAATGTGGGAACCCAAATGGGAGAAAACCACAAAAAAAATGGTATAATATATTGTAGGCACCAACCGACTTTTACAATGCTTGCCACCAACTTGTAGAAGACATTGATCTCCTCTCCTGAGCACCAACTCATAAATAATGTTTGCAGACACCAACCTGCAAGAGACACTAATCCCCTTGAATGAGCACCAACTCAGTTCTCCATGTAGGCACCAACCTATAGCTACTATATTTGCAAGCACCCACATGCAGGAGACACCAATCCTCTTAGATGAGAACCAGCTCAACAACAATGTTTGCATACACCAACCTGCAGGAGACACCAATCCCCTTGGTTGAGCACCAACTCAACACTTCTTGAATATACCAATCTTTACCGGAAACATCAATCTCCTCAAGTTGTTAACAAACCCATATTATTTCTTTCCTTCAATCCTTCACTTGCATAAGTATGTTGCTCTGTCTCTGCTGTCACAGTTCTCAATCTACATAGTTTCATAAGTTTCGTTGTCCTTACGCAGCCCAACCACCCTTAGACAAGTACATTTTTCTTTCTATTGTTTTCTCGATCCTGAGAACCTCATAGCTCCTCTTCCTTATTAGTGGCTTACTTCCACAACAATTACATCTTTCATGATTGGTTCTGCAATTTTAGAACTCCACTTTCTCCCATTATTTTTCAATTCTACACTTGCACACCTAAAATGGACTCAAGCATCGTTATTTATACATTCCATGCTTCCATGGATTTGTCCACATACAAAAGTACGTCCATCAAGTCAACTCCAAATCTCCTCAAAATTGGGTTGTGGCATTCCTTAGAAACTGGCATAGACCCCCTTTTGGTTTCATGTGTGATCTACTTGTTGGTCCCTATGTATAGGTGTTAATGAATAGCTAATGTCGGATCGTCCCTTGGAACAAGTCACAACCATCAATATGTTATTTACTCATCAAAACATACACCACAACCTCAATGCTCAGTATTCATCTGATCTTTCCATGTTTTGATCTCGTCCATTGATTTCTTCTTAGCATATCGGGACCACGTGCAAACTACAATGCACAATTGTCGTTTGATTGTCTTCTCAAATTAAATCTCAGTCATTCATCTATTTCATTGTCCTCCAAAACACACAATATGCCCTCAACGCTTAGTAGTTGTCCAATCTATCCTTGATTTGATCTTGATCGTTGATCTCCTTTTACCATATCGAAACCACGTGTAACCACACGACATAGCCACCATCTTATATAGATCTTCATTCAATCATGGATATTGATATACTTATCTATCCTCAAGAATACACCATGCAACCACAATGCACAACAGTCGTTGGATTGTCTTCTCAATTAAATCTTAGTCATTGATCTCATTCACTGCCATCAATACACATAGAAAAGCTTCAATGCTCATCAATAGTTTGATCATCCTTGATTACAACACAACCTCCAATCTGATTCCCTGTCCATTTCAACACGTAACACATCTTTGATGCATGGTCATCGTCCAATCTAGTCCTTAATTGAATCTCCACCATCGATCTACTCACTACTCATGCTTAGAAATTTTCTTGAAGTCTCACGACGGGTTCATGAGTCTAAGGCATATCTCTTCATACCTTTGTGACCTCCAAATTTCACCCTCAAGTTCCACCGCACTCATTTAACACCTATACTTAGAAGTATTTCCAATCATTTCTCCACGGGTCTAAGACATATGTTTTCATACTTTTGCGACCTCCAGAAGTCACCTTTGTGTTCCGCCGCACTCACTTTGTACCCATACTTAGAAACTTTTCTAATTATTTCACTGTGAGCCTGCGGGACATCATGATTCATTGAATCTCTCACCCTCAGGGCAATCTGATCCGTGACATGTGGAAACCTCTTGATTTGTTGGATCTCTCACCTTTTGGGTCGTCTAATTTGTTCTCCATACTTAGCCATTTTTTTGAACTCTCACCATGGGTTTGCGGTATCTTTGTTCTTTTCTTATTTATGACCTCATCCATCTGATTGATCCACCATACTTAGTCAATTTTCAAGGTCTCATCGCATCTGATTGGCTCTCCATGCTTAATCAATTTTCAAGATGATCATCGTGGGTTCACAGGTTACAACATTTCCCCAATTCTTGTGGATTTGTTTGTCTTACCAATTCTTGATACTTAGTCAATTTCATCATGCTCGACAATCTCTTTAGTACTTGGTCATTTCTTCATTGTTTCCTCATACTTAGCCAATTTTCATAGATCACACCATGGGTCCACGGGTCTACAACATTTCTCAGACTCTATTTTTGACCTCGTCCATCCGATCAATTCTTGACACTTAGTCAATTTTTCGAACTCCTCCGTGTGTCTCCCAAACTTAGTCGATTTTCCAATATCTCACAGTGGGTCGACGGGTCTCCCATACTTGGTCAATTTTTTACCTTCTTATCATTGGTTCACAGAGCATCCTCATCCATTATTTTATTGTCGACTCCATCCATTCGACCGATCCAATCTTCATACTTAGCCATTTTTTAAGACATCAACCAATTCTTGGTACTTAGTCATTTTTCCAATATCTCACCATGGGTCTGCAGGTTCACGCTCTCATATTCCCGATTCGTCATCATGCTCACTATTTCCACGATGTTTGATACTAAGTAATTTTTCTATATCTCTTTTGTTGATGTAGAGGATGAGGTGGCTTCCATGTGGGTGTCTCCTTCTATACACTAGATGTGGCATCGGTACAAGGTACTACATGTGACATAACTCGCGTGGACTTCCTTTGATGTGGCATTCATCTGACTGGACATGTGGCATTGATGTGGTCGTTATCATGATGCCGACGTGGTTGAGCTCACCCACCAAGTCTTGGACCCCAATAATTGATCTAACTGTTGATCTTTAGAGATGAACGGTCAGGATCTAATCACTCAAAAAGTAATCCTTTGCGTAAGGTTCCATATCTCTTTTGTTCACTTTCATTCAAACTAAGTGATATCATCATTTCATTATAAACCCTTTTGATCGTGATTTCCCAATGAATGTGTGATACATTGATTTCTCCATTTCTTCAGTCTTCCATAAATCGTGACTACTTTGCAACAAAACTCTTCCACGGGGTTGTCTCGTCCAACCTACTCCTCTTCTGCAGTCTTCTCACCATGGAGTTATCTTCATTCATCTTCCAATTTCACCATAGTTGCATGACACAATTTCTTTGGGGTTGATTGTTTGCAATCGTCATTTCTTCATGGAATATTATCAATGCGCAAAACACATTCTCTTCATCCTCTGTCTGGTTTGATCCTTGGACTTGTCAGAACTTGTTCCTTGATTGTTTCGTTCCTCTTTCCTTCATTCACATATATCCATACATGGTACTCAACTTTATATGTCTGGTTTGATTTGCAATATGGACACTTCTTGATCTCCTCTTTGGATGTAGTAGTTTGGATTCTTCCTCGATCTACTCTTCTCCCTATCATTGAAAACAATCAACCTCCCCCTACCTGTGATATCAATGACATCCTTTGACATCAATGACAACACAATTTTCAACAAAATCCCCCTTTGTCATTGATGGAAACACGTATATCTTTCTACAAATATCCCCTTGTCTCGACACTACAAACATTCTCATGTCTATGTACTCTCCCCATTTGACATCAATGGCAAAGGGATTCTCTCCCCTTCACATTGTAATCTTTATTATTTGTTCTGCAACCAACACCTTCTTGTTTTTTTGCAGCTCCACCTGAGCTTGTGCTTCTCCATGAAAACTTTCATTACATCCTTGTTCTTTGTCTGTAGGCTCCTTTTGGTAAAAACTATCGTCATCAATATTCTTTTGACATAATGAGTCACTTCATACACCCAACTGCAAAGGTTTATATCAACATACTCATTACATCTTTATTTATTAATTGTATTTTTCTTCCAATTGATTGAGGCGCATAACCACATGAGTCGTATATCAACTTGTTGCGATCAATTATTTATAATTTTGGATATTTCCTTCCATTTTGTTTTTGTTCTCCATCTGCAACTTATAACATCTCCATGTGCTTTGATTCTTCAAGTTGCTACATGTCTTGACATTTTCTAAATGGATCTTTTAGCTTCTGATTTTCATCATGCTAATGTATTCTTGAAAGCAACTCTAGTATTCCTTCAGGCTCTTATCTTTCCAAAAACTCATAGTAAATTTATCAAGGGTTTCATCTTCTTTTCTTTCTTTGAGAACATGGAGCTTCCTCTTCTTAATTTTTTCAAGTCTATTGATCTTAGTGGTTTATCCTTGTCCTATGTGTAACAGTACACCTGCTCTTTGAACCTGTAATGTGAAGCTTGTTGTCATGATAATCCTATTTTGAAGGTCATCACATGTACTACAGAGATGGCATAATGTTGATCATAAACTTACTTCATCATTACCACAAAAGTTGTCAGTCTATGTGCTTGCTCAACATTATCTTCTACAGTGACATCATACTTGTGAACATTTTAGCTTCCTTTTAGTAGTTTGTTTTTATCATCTTTGTAGAGACTGAGTCTAGGGTTTAGAGAAGGAACTTCTTATAATCTACTTGCATTTGTGATGTTGTTGAACTTGTTCAAATCGCTTCCTCTTTGAGTGTTTCACCTTCATACTTTATCATTTCCTTTGCACATACTTGTGTATTGGGATCCTTCTTATTTTCTCTATTTATTATATACCATATTACAATGGGAATATATTATGAAACTTACTTTATAATACCTTCATGGATTTCTTCAATATCGATGGCTTCTTTACTTGGATGTTTGAAGGCTCTCTTTGACATCTACTCTTGTGATTGCTTGTACTAGATGCAATTGTTTCCTTCTTTCTCTTATCATCATTCTTCTCCAATCATTCAAGATTAGTTCATTTTCTTTTTCAACAACTTCTTAGTCTTCTCCTACATGTCTCATCTTGTTCAAAAGAGTCTCATTATCTTCAAAACTATTAGTTTCTTATGTCTCTCTTATCAAGTTATTTTCAAGTATATCTTCAGGATGTTGATTTTCCTCCTTAGTCTGATTGGCATTAAAAGAAACAACCCCATTGTTGCATGACTCCATTTCCCTGGTCATACATTTTACAAACTTTGGTCCGTTGATTATGTGACTTGATCTTTCATTTTTTGCTAGGAGTGCAGTCTACACTAGCATGGATGCACTTTATTCTTGTTGTTGTTTCCTCTTTCAAACCTTTGTAGTACCTTTCTTTTGTTTGGTGGTGGTATCTTGTTCTTTGTTTTTTGAATACAAAGTTATTTCACATTCTTCATTCTCTTCTTTTTCTTTCTCTCTCTTCCATACCTTTTTGTATCCTTGTCTAGAAAAATATTCCATACTTCTTCTACAATCGTGTGTTATGCGTCCATAATTATTGCATTTGTAACATTCAAAATTGTAATGTAGGGGAGAAAATTGATTGTAGTTTCTACCAATAGGCCCATGACAACCTCTAGTCTTGATATACTTGAAATTCTTGTGAGAGCTTATACTTTTCTTTCTCATATAATTATTTCCTCCTTAAGTTCTGCAATCTATTGCTTTATGACCAAAAATTTTACAAGAAAAAAATTTTGGTACCTGGATGTGAAGGGTCTTCTTAATGGAGCATCTCTTATGAACTCGTTCTTATATTCCTTGAGTGAAATATCAGTCACTTTCTGGTTGTGATTTATTTCTTTGTTGTTGAAGTCTTTAAGAACATTTTCATAGCTTTCAAGCTTCTTCTCAATTTTCTTTTCTGGTGAGTTAGAGCTTGTATCTTTTTCAACGGTTTTCTGACTACAACTATAACCAAGACCTGTCTTGATAGATGGTGACCTTTGATGACTAATAATGTTATCTAATATTTCTATACTATTTTAAAAATTCAAGCTTCTATTTAGATTATCATTTGCCTTCACTATTTCATTTCTTAAGGAATCAATTTCAGCCTTCAGTTTCTCATTGTTTTCTTCTTTTTCTTTCAGTTGACTTATCACTACTTATTCTATCATTTTTACTCTTCTAATTCTTTTCTCATAGAGGTATTTTGTGCCTCAAGTTTCTCATAGTGTTGATCATTTTCTTTTAGTTGTCTTTCTATCAATTCATGTGTTACTTATGCCTCTTCAATTTGAACTTTAATTATTTTTTCTTTTTCTTCAAGGCTTTGTGAGAGTTGTTCCTTTAGTAACATATTCTCTCTTTTGAGATTTGTGATTTCATATTGATCACAAATAGGTTCTAATTTATGTTCATTTATCTCATATTCACACTTTTGCGATTCATTTTTCAGCTTTCTATTCTTTTTTCTGAGTCGGTCTATTTCTTCTAAGGCACAAATGAGTTCTACTTCTAGATCATCTTCCTCTTCAATCTCAGGATTGTATTATGTTTCTTTGTCACTGTCATTAGAACAATTGTTGTCATCATTGATATGAATATTCTTCCTTTGTCTATAATACTTTTCTTTCTTCTCAGTTTCATCATTTCTAACTATGGAATCATCCTTTTCATTGCTCTTTTGAATATTTAAATAAGGACATTCAACAAAAATGTGTCCTACTTCTTCACAATAAAAGAAAAAATACTCACCTCTGTATTTTCCTGATCCTTTCTTGGGATTCCTAGGAATGTTGGCTTCTTTAACATCTGATTCATTATATGAATTGTCACTTGTTTTGTTTTCTTCTATCCTTTTCCATTTTAACATGTCTAAGGCTCCTTGTTTTGCGTAAAGATTGTGTAGCTTGTCCTAAAGCTCTTTGGTTGATGTGCATTATCCCACTTTGGATTTTTTAGAATCCACTAAGCCACTTAAGATGGAATTCATGGCCATTTTATTGCTTTCACGCGCCTCCTTTCCAATTGCATCTATTGGTGGAGTTTTTGAGGGTATGTAACCAGTGACAACAAATTGCCAGACATCATACCCCAACGCCTTTAGGTATGTCTCCATTCTTATACTCCACATTGCATAGTATGTTCCATCGAACGAATGAACTAAGATATAATCTTTGTGTGCTACAACGAATCACCTTCCATTGGTTAAGCTATTCCTGATGGAACATGCTCTAGTACCAATTGTTGGCACACTTGCTTATATTAAGAGGGGGATGAATTAGTATAGGACTATTTTTACTTTTATTACAATATTTATTAATTTATCACTTCATCAGTCATAAGTAGTTAATGATAAATGTACATACAAACATATTATCCATGTTTCACAAAAAATTAACTTGGAAACCCAAATGGGAGAAAACCACAAAAAAATATTTATAAGATCTTGTAGACAACAATTGATCTGGATTATTTTCGGCACAAAATGAGAGAAAAGATATAATAAAGAAATGTATAAAGATATCTCAGATATCCAATAATATAACAGAAATATATCAAAGATGCAACCATAAACACAGAGATACAGTAATACATAATTTCTATTAATGAGCGAAATGTACAAAACTATAGAAATACAGAGTGAAAGACTTGCTAGAATGGTGGCAACTTATCTCTGAGAAGAGATGTGATGGATACTCACATTCGCAAGAGGACGATTGTTACAATGAGGCTCTAAAGGAATTTTTAACATAAATAAAATACAAAACCCTAACCCTGGAAGATGAAAAGCCAACATTTTTTTGGACCCCGTTTTGGGTAGTTTGGTGTATCAACTTCCCGGGGGTGTAACTTTGGCATACGATCTCTTTTTGGGGCGCACAATAGCTCGTTGGAAAGGTATCATCGAGGAGATTCATTTTGGGGGCTCAATAATATCCTTTGGCTATAATTGAGGTTATCTATCCTGAAAAACCTTCATGGCCCTCAAAGTGGCCCCGGAAGTTTAGGAACCGAAAAACTACTAAAAATAGTAAATTTTCATAAGATTGTCTTGATCCAGTTGGAATAGGTGGGTGGCCACCTATATCCACCTAGATCAATCCTCCCTCATTAGGAAACAATGGTATCCATTGCGTTGAGTGCCCGGGGAATAGGGAAAATCATTTGTTGAATCTGCATCTTGATGAGTTGCTTGCCTTGTTGGAGAAGTTGTGTTGCTTAGTTTGTTGAAGGATGTCATGAACCTGTGGTTGGAAGGGTTGGACCTTTTGAACCAATCTGGCTACATGATATGACTGTGTGCGGAAGGAATCCTTGTTCTTTGCTTCAACCTTATCAACCTATTTCTTATGGACAGAAGGTGCTTAGACTGAGTTTGCAGTGGTTGCATTGTTCTTTTGTTCACCTTTTGAATGGACTATGAAGAAGCTGAATTTTGCAGTATGAGATACTTCCTTGCGGCACGGTTCAGGTGGGACAGTAGTTGGAAATACCTCTGGTATCCTGTAGAGATGAACCCCCAAAGTAACAATGACACTACGAGGTCGAGACTCATAAACATCATGGCACTTCTACATATATGGTTGGCCCAACAGAACATCACATACATCCAGTGGGGAAACATCACATAATATCTCATCTTTGAAGGGTTGGATGTCGTATGAAAATTGAAATTGTTGGTTGACATGTAGGTATTTTCCATGGCGAAGCCACCCAATGTTATATGGTTGCGGGTGTGGTGTTGTCGACAATCCCAACTATTTGACGAACTCTGTTGAGATGAGGTTCTTATGGCTTATGCTATCAACAATAAAATGCAACAGGGTCCCCTTCACCCACATATGTGAATGAAAAAGGCACTCCCCCTGTTCAGGATCTGTTGGTTCTTCTGGTTGAATTGTTGCGGTCGTGACAGTAGCAGTGGGGTCTGCGTCAATGATCTGTCTTTTCCCATTATTTTCTAAATCAAATTTTGAATCAAGGTTTAGCTCATTATCTTTGATCTCAGCCACCAATGATTTTTTTGAGCGACATTCATCATTGTTGTGCCAGGGTATTTTTTGGAAATCACACCACTTTCCAGTGTCCTTCTTTGTCTTCTCGTGACCCTTCTTTTCATGTGGATTGGACTAGTTTTCGGGAGATTGTTTGTTGGGGCCATCTTTATCATACTTTGGTTGTTGCGAATTTGCAGACCTAAAATCTCATTTGTTCTGGTGCCTAAATTTCTGCTCGATTTTGAAAACATATCAATAGGAAACTCCAAGTGATGAGATGTCTAGAAACTCCATTTCAGTTTAGATGTATCTGTGTAGAGCCCCACGGTATTTCAGAACCAAATGTTGCTCAGAATCTTTGATACCCAGCTTGGTGAGCAAGGTATGGAAGGTATTGGTGAACTCTGGCACTGCTTGGCCCCTATCTTGATGCAGCATGGTCCATCTCATGTACTGGTCATCATAGTTACCAACAGAGTAATATTGTTCCTTAAACGCATCCACAAAAAATACCAAGTGGGCTCGGCCCCATATATTACAGACTCCTCTATGGGACTTTTCTACCAGCAAGTTTCCCACCAATGTTTAACATGGGTGAGATATTTAAGGTGTGCGAAGGTGATATTTTCCTTGTCGAAAAAATTATGGATAGAGAAATAACCTTCAAGCAAATTTAACCATTTTTCTAGAGCATCTCTATCTATATGTCCTTCAAATACGAGAATATCAAATTTAACTTGTACCTTGAAAGGCAAGGTGCCTCCAAATTGGTCGCTTGATGAAGATGTGTCAGTTTTTATTGGTAGGCGTTGAAGGATGTGGGAAAATTTCTCCATCATTTTGTCCCTCTATCACGTGAGAGCTTTCTCAAGCAACAGATTAATAAAATCATTTTCTCTATCGTTTTTATTTTCTTCCGCCATGGAGGGTTTCTTGGGCATGTGAGAGAGATTTTCCTCAAGAGAGACAAGCTCGAGACCCAACTTGCTATACTTGGACCTCGTCGGGGACATGCACGAAAAAAATGATCAAGAGAAGTCTACTCTGATACCACTGATCCGGGTTATTTTTGGCCTGAAATGAGAGCAAAGATATAATCAAGAAATGTACAGAGATATCTCATATATCCAATAATATAACAGAAATATATCATATATGCAACCATAAACACGGAGATACAGTAATACACAATTTTTATTAACGTGCGAAATGTACAAAACTGTAGAAATATAGAGTGAAAGACTCGCTAGAATGGTGGCAGCTTATCTCTGAGAAGAGATGTGATGGTTGTTGACGCCCAAAATTGAAACATAGGGTACCTTCTTGCAAATGGTTGCAACGCCTTATTATTTAATTATATTTAATACTATACTAATGGGTGGGACCCCTTGTGTAACTTGTGTGACTATGACAGAAAAGTGACACTTATGTTTTATGTGCTTATGACTTGGTTGCGATATGAGCTCTACAATATTTGCTTTTAAGTTGTTGTTGAAATAAGTGACCAAATGATGCTATGGGCGATATGATTAAAAGGGGAATGGTGTTTTCTTTATATATCTCTCACAAGTATTATTATGTTGCATTTAGTTTGATGAAGGATCTAAAGTCCATGTTCAAGTTATATGTGTGATATGGTGATTTCATGCTACAAGGATTGTGCGCATTGTTTGAATTGGAAGTCTAAGGGTTTAGACATGGTATCCCTAGAAATTTTTTGATATGTGTCACATTGGAGTTTTAAACAAAGGTTGGCGCATTTGTTAAAGTTTGAGACTTGGGATATGGTGGTGTATCAAGCTTGGAGTAAATTGTTAGTGGGTTGTGTGATGTATGGTTAGCTTTCTCATAATGGCTATGAATGAATGTGTAAGTGTAGATATGACGTGTAGTAAATGCATGTCGCTCTAACCTACCTCGAACCCACCACCCTAGCCATTTCACATTCGGTATTTTGTTGGTTGTTGTTACTCCGCTTTGTTCGGTTGTGGAAGAGGTATACAAACTTGGTCGATTCTCCTTGGAAAATTTTACACACATGTATGAGGTTTCTTGTTGCTCCATCCATGAATTTTCCGCTCTGCTCTTTAATTAAGTCAAAAGTTGGCTCTTGAGTTTGCTCATTGTCTGTGCATTTCTAAGTTTATGATTTATGGATTTCTGACTATATATGGATGGTTGTTGAAAATTGGCCTCTATGGAATTTGTATGTGAATTACTCGCAATTAAAATGGTGTGTGAATGTATCTTATTGTCTATAGTTTCTTTGTGCTTTACATATAAAAAAGGGGATATAGTTTGTGAATCTCTTGGGACTGTCTTGCCTCTAGTTTCTTTTAGTGATTTCTCTCTGTCTGATTAAAAACGTTATCATTTCTCACGACCTGTGGGTTTTTTTTGAAGACTATGTCTGTCATTTAATTGTGTATCTTTCATGGCTATCATGCCCGCACCCTTGTATAAGCTCTGTAAATGTGACTGTGGGAATTCATGGTGGTGCTATATTGTTGAACGTACCCCTTTGACCAAACCCTTGAACCATTGGATAGATCATCCTCTTATACCACATCCATGTTGATGATTTTATATCGAACCTTGTATTTGAAAAATGTCGTGAAGGTGGAAAACACAAAATTTAATAGAGGCATTGTCATGCTCTTTTTAGTCATGGGTTTTGTACATTTGTTACTGTGCGATGATAGAAAGAATGCCAAGATTATTTATTTTTTTAAATGTTAAGAGGATATAGGTTCTATCCTGTGAAAATATTTGGGTGATGACAGTGTTGCAAAGCCATTGTTTGAATGATACGACATGTTGTGTGTTGTTTCCATATTCAAAAAAATACCTCTGTGGATGAATTATATACGCATTGGATGAGTCTTGCAAACCAGAATGAAAGGGAAATTTGGAAGCATGGTTATTTGAAGTTTCGGTTGAAATAGTGTTATACACAAGGATCCCTTTTGTGGCCACTTCGTGGAACCCTATAGTGATTTAAAATGTATTGGTGTTAATATTGTGGACCACAGTCTATCCTTTCCTCGAATATTGGTTGGGATTAGTGTAACTATTGTGATGTTGTGTCTCCTCATCTCAGTTGTGCGCAAGATGTGTTATTATTGTTGAATGTTTCTTGGGCAAAAAATTATAAAATGATCCCTGTGCATTGCAATTTCTAAATGAAAATGAACAGCCTTGAATTGAAACATCAGTTCTGTATTTTTGGAAACATAATATTGAATTTCAATTTTGAAACAGTAAAGAGGTTTAAATTTTAATGTTGAGAATGGCATTGTTTGATATATGACATAACAGTATCCATGGGAGTCCCTTCCATTATATCATTTTACGCAAAATACACTCCCCCCATTATCCCAATTACAGTTTTTTCACTCCATGTTCTGTTGTTACTCATTTTTAAGGAAAATTATGTATGGAAATAAAAGAAACGAGGTGGAAGTTAATTGAAGATTGGTATTCTGGGAGCTAGTTGTATACATAGTTTGATTGTTTTATTGATTTCTTGAACATTATTCAAGAATATTTCCCCCTCCATGATATCATTTTACGCACAATACAAACCCCCCATACTCCCATTGACCCTATCAATCCCTTGTTCATATGGCAATGAATTAATGAAAGTTTTATGGATGAATTGCATGGGTTTTGTGGTAAATAATAGAGCCAATTCTTGATTTATTTAAGTGGGGTTTCATGTATGGGTTATTAATAACTTTTCATGAGTGATTAAATATTGTTATAGGATGAGTTTTTTCAGCAAGGAAGTAATGGTCGGAATAATATAGGCAGAGGTAACTAGAATTGAAGCCATAGGAGGCCTCAATTTTATATTCACTTTGATGTTTATCCACAAGAGTTTAACGAGTTGTTTCAAGTTGGGTTCTTTAATTTGGTTGGCCATGGGATATTTCATCCTCGACCTGAAAGGCCCCCTTTTCAATAGCCTTAGAATTTTCTCGGCATTCATGTTCCCCCACATGTGTTGATGTGACCCGAACCTCCCGCAAATGATGGTTGGAAAGAAATTGTCAATCGACCTGCTTCTCACCATCGTGGTTGGCATACTTTCTCATTTCCATTACCGCCACCACCACCTCCAATTAATCCTAATGCACAAATTTCCCATGTTTTTTCACCAGTGCAGTCTCTGCATCCCAGCAAGAGACTAAAAATTGGTGTCCTGCAACTTGTGCTAAATAATAGAAAAGCAGCGGTTTCCCCCTCCAATCCATCCACAAAAGTCTTCTAAAACTATGTCTTCATGTATCCACCTAAAAGATGACTGCTCCCATGTGATCAATGAAATACATCCCCAAGGGTCTAACCAACCAAGGGCTACCCCAAAAAAGTCAAGAGGAGACAGCAGTGAGAAGAGGAAATATGCCTCACACAACGGAAAATATGGATTTTAAATGTTTTTTTATGATATTCAGTGATGAAGATAGTGTTTAATGATTTTCAACATATTTTGGACATCAATCTTTATTTTGGATATTTTTGTGGATAAGATGGATAAATTAATTTTTGGGGATTTGATCTTAAGTTTTGATGATATTTAAATATTTGACTTAAATGATATCCATGGGAGCTACAAAGGTGTTATATGATCCAAATCATTAATTTTGTATTTTATATTTGATGATTGGCAAAGAGAATGATGGGAGTCACAAGGGGTCCCATCTATTTAGTTATTATTAATTAGACCCTTATTTATATATTATTATTAATTATTTCTTCCCAAACTAATTAGTTAAGTGAATTTGACTTAACTAAAGAAAGTAGTTGAACCACCTCAACTTATTGAGAAAGAATAAAGGTTCAATGAGAGGAAGAGATAAAGGGAGAATAGAAGGGGAACTACAACACTAAGGTTTTCTCTCTAGTTAGTGAGATAGCTTTAGTTTTCATTCATTTCCAAGTTTACTTGAAAGCTTAATCCTCTTGATGACAACAGGGTCTTATTGAAGGAATCGGGATTCAAAATAGAATCATACATTTTAGCATCTTGTTTTAAAGGTGTTTGATTTATCTTTGATAGTCTGTGTATTCTTTTTGGTTTATGAATTAATTTTCATGGCTGATAAAGAATATATTGCAAAGTCAAGTGGCAGCATTTTGTGGCAAGTTGATCCAGATCATTAGTTTTAGTTTTATTTCACTATCAGGGTCTTTTTGTATGGTACCCATCGAAGAATTATAAATATGACTTTGGCCCATACCCTCACAGGGGTTTGTAAAAGAGAAATACAGTTTTGTATCTCAGAATGAAATAAAATCAGATTATTGTTTTGTCTCCTACATGTGTTTCATGACTTGGTTCTTCCTTTTCACTTTTGTATCCATGTTTACTTTAATGTTAAATATGTATACATTCACCTAGATTTGTTTGAATTTTTATTTTTACATTGTTACAAATATAAATCATAAAATCAGCCTTGATCCTTTGTAATCGATACTTGTGGATTGAGTGAAATTTTTTAGGCTATAAACCTCGGGTGACATTCTCAACTATATTGTCCTAGCCAGGAAAGATCTGAAAATTATTTAGTAAGGTATTCCATACCTTTTCCTCAACATTTATTTGGAAAACATACTGGGGATATCTTCCATATCTCTCTGGTTGATTGTATTCACGATTATTTTTAAATCTTTCTGTTTTTTTTTTAATACTCTTTGACTGATTTTTCTCATGACAGTACCTTCTACAAGGCAGCCTAATATTGAACATGGTCTTAAATACCAAACCAACATTTCCTTGACCTTATTCAATACTATCCTAGAAACTGCTAGTACCCGAGCTGAGCTTGAATTCTCTTGGGAAGTATTTGAACAAGGTAGAAGTATCTTTGGACGTTGGGAAGCCAGGAAAAGGCAAACTAGAAATCAGCAGTGACCTCCTTTTTCCTAATTCTTTGGTCTTATTTTTCATGTCCTCAAATCATCACATTTCTAGAAGAAGCAAAGGATTGTCCCCTAAAGCTAATACTATCATTGAAATAGGAAGGAGGAAATCCATTTTGTCGACCCAAGAAAGAACTCTAAGGAGGACTTTGTCTGATTATGCCATCTCACCTTTTTCACCCTTACCTGTCACTTTCAAAATGACATATGCGGGTGGTGCTAGTGGTTTTGGAGGTGCTTCATCATCCCAAAATTCGGCCTCATCGGTAATTGGTAGTCTATACAGTCATCAAGTTCCTATCCAATATGCTACCAACCCAGCTAAAGTTATAAAGAAATACGGGCTTTTTCAATTTGAGGAAGATGCTACGACTACCCCATGGCATGTATCTTCTCCCTTGAATCTAGCACCTGCTGCTCGTCTGTTATTCAAGTTTAAAGTGAATCTTCCTAAGTTCTCAGGGAATAATATTGTTTCTACAAACGATCACCTAATGGAATTCTCTAATTATTTTCATAATATCGAGGCTAACGATAACGATACATGCATGCGTTTATTTTTCAACTCCCTTGAAGGAAAAAGGCAACTGATATTTTTTATCTCCCTCTAAAAATCCTTTCCACTTGGGAAGAGTTGGTTTATTGGTTCAAGTCCATGTATGGACAATCAAATATCCTGGTCAAACAGTTAAGGGAGTATAAAAATATTTCTTACAAATATGGTGAGACTATTAAGTCCTTTAACCTTCGCTTCACCAAAGTGTACAATCAAATCCCTAAACTAATCTTCCCCCAAAATCAAGTTTATTTCATGCATTATTATAATGGTCTTCCCTCTCCTTATCATCATAGGCTCGATGACAATCTTGGCTTCGCTCTCCACACTTTCTTAGAGTACGAAGAGAAACTTGAAAGAACAGGTCTCCCTAAAGGAGACTCGGTCAAAAAAACATATATGTCTTCCCTCCTACAACTTGTGCAAGATATGAAAAATCAGATGATATCCTATGAATGAAAGGGGAATGTTCCCTCACTTACTCCTGGGGCATCTTTTTCTTACTTGGTGCCTTTTAGGAATACAAATGAGAACACTTTTCAACCCAAATCCATTATCTCTCGCAGTTGGTGTAACTTTTGCAAAGACAATCATGAAAAAAGTACTTGTGAAGTTAAGAATAATGTTAGAGATAAAATCTTTGGCAAGAAGCCCGAAACCACTATCATTGTTCTATATTTGGCAGAACCAGAAGATGTTGTGATAATAAATACTAGGAACAATCTTGTGCTCCTAAAGGGAAATACGATCCTCCTCGTACTTCTTCCACTCCAGCCTCATCTTCACAAGTTACTAATGTACAAACTGTCAAAATTCCTAAAATTCAAGGAATTCCTTCCCCTCTTCCCTCTTCCCTCTTCTAAGTATAACATCCTTAACCAATTGGATAATATCAAGGTCGATGCTACTCTTTTGGACATGGTTTTCGTCCTTGAACAACAAAAGCATCTCAAGAATTTTATGGAAGAAAAAGTTTCCACCATAGCCAATCTCTTTGAAGAGGCAAAAGAAGAGGATCCCACTATAAATAAGATAGGTTTAAATAATTTTAGACACCCTGTAAAGAACCCTCCTTTTTTATTTCTGTAAAAATTATAGATAAGATATCCCATTTTTCCAAATCGATGGTGGTTCGGGTCCAAGCATAATGTAAAAAGTCATCATGGAAGAGCTAGGATTATCATGTACTAACGAAAATTCTAGAAGCATGCTCTTCTATAATAGTCTGTAGCAGTCAACTATAGGTGAAATCAAATATGTAACTTTAGTTTTGTGTGCACATCCCGAAATAAAGACAACCCTCAACATCTAAGTAATCGACATGCCAGTAAGAAGCTATTCTATTATCTTAGGAAGAGACTGGAAAGCCCTAACAGGTGGATATCTTTCACTTGATGGAACACACTTATCTGTTCCCCAGAATGGAAAGAACATTATAGTCCTAAGAGAAGGAAGAATTTCACCATACATAGAGATCATTCCTCAACTGAATGTAAACTATATTGAGGAAGACTTAGGGGTGTACTCTATCTTTGTTGATGAGGGTGACACTACTCGGGAACAAATTGATTTGAAAGATGGTATGTGGCACATGCATTTCGATGGCTCATGTTCAAATGAAGGTAACGGAGCTGGCATTATATTATACTCACATATAGGTAAAATTCACATTTTTTCTTATAGGTTAGAGTTTTCTTGCACGAACAATGTCACTGAGTTTGAAGCCTTACTGCTAGGCATTGAAAATTCTTATAACCTTGGTTGCGACCACCTTACAGTTTTTGGTGATTCTGAACTTGTTGTGAACCTTGTGCATAAAATCTATTCTCCTAGCAATAAGTTGATGGAACTCCATACCCGAGTTGTTTGTATGATCATCTCGAACCCGTTATATTTTAGCATCCCTCGTGTTAAGAGGGAACTTAATTCAATGGTTGATAGGTTAGTTGTATTTGCGGCATCTCCTACTCGGTAACTTCTACCTCAAAGGCCTGATTGTACATTTCAATATTTATATCGCCCTCACATTCCTGATAATGTAGAATCATGGCAGGTTTTCCCTAATAATGAAGGCATGTGTGCTTTCATACAAAATGAATCGTTTAAACCCAAGGAAATCATATCTATGGAAGATAACAAATTTCCAAAAGGCTTGAATCCTCTCAAGAGTTCATTTTTTTCGAGTGATGTAGGCAGCAAAGAGATACAAAAGGAAGAGGAGTCGAAAAGGAAAGTGGGTGATACCATTTCCTTGAACCTTGGGACATATGAATCTCCAAAGATGGTTAAACTAGGTGCCCAATGTTTCGATGAAGAAAAGGAAAAATTCACAGAACTACTACGTGAATTTCAAGATTTGTTTGCATGGTCATATGAGGATCTTTGTGGTTTTGATCCTACTCTCATACAACATACCATTCCTATCAAGGAAGGGGTAAAACTAGTTAGGAAAAAACAAATACCCATTAACCCTACGCTAGAAGCTATTATTCAAAAAGAGATGGAAAAAAATTTGAAGGCTGGTATAATCTTCCCAGTTAAATATTCCAGGTGGGTTTCAAATTTAATTCTTGTTAGGAAGAAAACTGGTCAGATTTGATTATGCATTGATTTTCGTGCATTGAATAGAGCAAGTGTTAAAGATCATTTTCCTCTCCCTAATATGGAAATGATTTTGTAACAGGTTGCAGGGTCACAAATGATGTCCTTACTTGATGGTTTTTCTGGATATAATCAAATCAAGGTAAAAAGGATGGATAGATACAAAGCCACCTTTACTACACGTTGGGCCACATTTGCTTATGAACGCATGCCTTTTGGCTTGTCTAATGCAGGTGCCACTTTCCAGAGAGCTATGTAAATAGATTTTGACAATCTAATCGGTAATATTATCTAGGTTTATATTGATGATTTGATTGTCTATTCAAAGAATCGATTGGATCACTTTGGTCATCTCGGAAAAGTTCTCATGCGATGTAGAAAATTTGGCATTTCTTTAAATCCTTCTAAATCTATTCTTGGCGTCACCAAGGGAAAGCTCCTTGGACATATCATTTCTAATTCAGGAATAAGCATAGATCCTGAAAGGATTGCTGCTATTTTGAACCTTTCTGCCCCCACTTCCAAAAGGGAGTTTCAAGCCTTTATGGGCATTATCAACTTCATTCGTAGGTTTGTTCCTAATTTTTCCTTAACGGTTAAACCAATTCATAATATTATAAATAAATATCGCTCTTTTTCTTGGACAGATGACATCGAAAATGCCTTCATTAGGATTTAGAAAGAAATCATCTCAGCACCAGTTCTAGCGAAACCGGATTTTGAGAAAGATTTTATCATATACACTAATGCCACTGAGGAAGCAATTTCTGCTATTCTCATACAAAGTGATGACAAAAACAATGAAAATCATGTAGTTGAAATGAGCCAAAGTTTTTCAGACAATGAATTCAGGTACTCTTGTATTGAGAAACATGCTTTTTCTCTTGTTAAGGCTATAGAGAAATTTTTCCACTTTATTCTAGGAAAATATATGCTCGTAAAAGTCCCTTTTCCTGATGTCAAGTTTCTGATTTCACAAAATTACCTTTCATGGAAGCTTTCACATTGGCTTGCCAAAATCCAAGAGCATGATTTAACTATCATGACTTCGAAAACAATTAAGGGACAAGACTTAGCCCTTCACTTAGCTCAACATACTAAAGCAAGTGAAGAAATTGACGATCAGGATAATCCTCTTTCGGCACTATTTTATATTGAGAATCAAACCATTTCTATTGTTGAACACCCCTGGTATAAAAATATGGTGTATTACTTGAAATATCATAAATGCCCAGATGACTTAGATCCTCATCAAAGGAGAATACTCCACCTTGAATCTTCTAGGTATATTATTTTAGGATACTTTTTGTTTAGAAGGTATGTTGATGGTATATTACTTCGATGTGTGAATGATGAGGACGCATAGAAATTGTTACATGAAACTCGTGGATCTTCAGATTTTGTTATTCGCGTTGGTGGCCACTATTCTGCTAAAGCTACTTCTTTTAAAATCATAAGAAATGGTTACTATTGGCCTTCAATTTTTCGAGATTCTTATAAATTCTCGATATCTTGTAGCAAGTGCCAAAAATTCGTTGGGAAAGAGCATCTTTCTTCCATATCTTTACAACTTGTCCTCCTGTATTTTCCTTCTTCTACATGGGGCCTAGACTTTATTGGTCTTATTAATCCTCTATCTTCCGTAGGGAATATTTTCATTTTGACAACCATTGATAATTTCACTAAGTCGACTGAATTTGTCCCTCTGAGACACGCACAAGATGAACAAGTAATTTCTTTCCTGGAAACTAATATCTTCTCCAAATTTGGCATTCCTTTAGAGATTATTATAGACAATGGTCCTGCTTTCATTTCCACAAAATTGACTCAATTCCTAGTCAAATTGGGAGTCAAACATTTCAACTCATCATCTTATTACCCTTAAGGAAATGGGCAAGTCGAGTCTACTAACAAAAATCTGGTTAGGATCATAAAAAGATTCATCGAAGATAAGCCTCGTCAATGGCACACCCTCCTCACTTACGCCCTTTGGGCAGATCACACTACCACCAAGGTAAGCACGGGTTGCACCCCCTTTTAGCTTGTTTATGGTCAAGAAGTCGTCCTGCCTACTGAGCTGGAAATTTCTTCTCTACGGTTGATGCTATAGATTGAAGTATTAAATTCTTCCAATGTCCCTCAAAGAATAAATGTCATATTATCCTTAGAATAAAAAAGAATGTTTGCCTTGGAAAACATAAAGACAAGACAGCAAATTGTAAAGAAATATTTTAACAAGCGCACAAAATTTGTCAATTTAAGGTAGGTGAGAAAGTCTTAATTTGGGACTCTGCCTATGCTGACAGAAGAAGACATTCGAAGTTTCAAAAATTATGGCTAATCCTTTCAAAATTGTTTTTTTACTAGGCGTGAACTCTTACCTTTTAAAGGATTCGGAAGAGCGATTGTTTTCTTATAGTACCAATGGTTCCCACTTGAAACATTATCTCGAACCAGCTTGATTGATAAATTTCATGTGGAAATCAATGTTGTATATAGATTTTTGTTTTATTGTTTTATTTCGCTTGTCCAATTTAATTTTTATGTTTTGTTGTTTCATTTTCTATTGTTTTATTTTATGTTTATCAAAAATAAATTTTGGATCAGTTTTCCACAACAATGCCATTCTATATTTACTGTTGATCAATAACAATAAATTTTACACAATTGTCACGATGTCCTCCTTTTAGACGTCGTTGAAAATGCTTTTTTCTTTCAGTATTGTTGTTAGATAGATGATTTGGTCTTCTTCCCTATATCTTGTTATCCCTTTCTTCCCTCCATCCTAAGATTCAAAGGAGAATATCATAAAATTTATCCTTAACATGAAGAAACAATTTTTACTGTGACAGATCGAATGTTATGCATACAGGACCAAACCCCCTCATACATACCACTTTTCATGAGTTATTCCCAAAATATCATCTCATTAATTCTCTTAAACCATATTTTTCCCTCTGTTGCATAATCATTCTGGTCAATAATTATTTGATCTATGTTCACCGATCTGCAAAACCAGACATTCTGAGTTCACAATATGTTGGAAACAGATTTGCCTATGGATTCGCCAATTTGTTGACACCCAAAAGCGCAACATAGGGTACATGCTTGAAAATGGTTGCAATGCCTTATTAGTTAATTATATTTAATAATATGCTAATAGGTGGGACCCCTTGTGTAACTTGTTTCACTATGACGGAAAAGTGACACTTATGTTTTATGTGCTTATGACTTGGTTGTGATATGAGCTCTACAGTATTTGCTTTTAATTTGTTGTCAAAATAAGTGACCAAATGATTCTATGGGCAATATGATTAAAAGGGGAATGATGTTGTATTTATATAGCTCTCACAAGTATTATTGTGTTGCATTTAGTTTGATGAAGGATCTAAACTCCATGTTCAAGTTATATGTGTGATATGGTGATTTCATGCTACAAGGATTGTGTGCATTGTTTGAATTGGAAGTATAAGGGTTAAGACATGGTATCCCTAGCAAGTTTTTGATATATATCACATTGGAGTTTTAAACAAAGGTTGGCGCATTTGTCAAAGTTTGAGACTTGGGATATGGTGGTGTATCAAGGTTAGAGTAAATTGTTAGTGGGTAGTGCGATGTATGGTTAACGTACATGTAATGACTATGGATGAATGTGTAAGTGTAGATACAATGTGCAGTAAATGCACGTCGCTCTAACCTACCTCGAGCCTGCCACCCTAGCCATTTTGCATTTGGTCTTTTGTTGGTTGTTATTACTCCGCTTTGTTCAGTTGTGGAAGAGGTATACAGACGTGGTCGATTCTCCTTATCAAATTTTACACACAGGTATGAGGTTTCTTGTTGCTCCATCCATGAATTTTTCGCTTTGCTCTTTAATTAAGTCAAAATTTGGCTCTTGAGTTTTCTCACTGTCTGTGCATTTCTAAGTTTCCGATTTATATATTTCCGACTATATATGGATGGTTGTTGAAAATTGGCCTCTGTGGCGTTTGCATGTGAATTACTTGAATTAAAATGGTGTGTGCATGTATCTCACTGTTTGTAGTTGCTTCGTGCTTTACATATAAAAAACAGGATATTGTTTGGGAAGCTCTTGGGCCTACCTTCCCTCTCAATTCTTTTAGTGATTTCTCTCTGTCTGATTAAAAACGTTATCATTGCTCGCAGCCTATGGGTTTTTTTTAAGACTCTTCCTGTCATTTAATTGTGTGGCTTTCATGGCTATCATGTTCGCACCCTTGTATATGCTCTGTAAATGTGACTATGGGAATTCATGGTGGTGCTATTATTTTCAAGGTACCCCTTTGGCCAAACCCTCGAACCATTGGTTAGATCGTCCTCTTATACCACGTCCATGTTGATGATTTTATATCGAACCTTGTATTTGGAAAATGTCGTGAAGGTGGCATACACAGAATTTAATAGAGACGTTGTCGTGCTCTTTTTAGTCATGGGTTTTGTCCATTTGTTACTGTGTAGTGATGGAAAGAATGCCAAGATTTTTTTTTTTAAATGTTAAAAGGAGATAGGGTATGTCCTGTGGAAATATTTGGGTGATGATAGCATTGCAAAGCCATTATTTGAAGGATATGATTTGTTGTGTGTTGTTTCCATATGCAAAAAAATACCTCTGTGGATGAATTATATACACATTGAATGACTCTTGCAAACTAGAATGAAAGGGAAATTTGGAAGAATGGTTATTTGAAGTTTGAGTTGAAATAGTGTTATACATAGGGATCCCTTTTGTGGCCATTTTGTGGAACCCTGTAGTTTTAAAATGTACTCGTGTTAATATTGTGGACCACGGTCTGTTATTTCCTCGATTGTTGGTTGTAATTAGTGTGATTATTGTGATGTTGTGTCTCCTCGACTTTGTTGTGCGCAAGTTGTGTTATTACTTTTGAATGTTTCTTGCACAAAAGATTATAAAATGATCTCTATGCATTGCAATTTCTAAATGAAAATGAAGAGCCTTGAAGTGAAACACCAGTTCGAGATTTTTGGAAATAGAATATTGAATTTCAATTTTGAAACAGTAAAGAGGTTTAAATTTTAATGTTGAGAATGGCATTGTTTGATATATGACAGAACAGTATCCATGGTATTCCCTTCCATTATATGATTTTACACAAAATACACTCCCCCCATTATCCTAATTACATTTTTTTCACTCCATGTTCTGTTGTTACTCATTTTTAAGGAAAAGTCTCTATGGAAATAATAGAAACAAGGTGGAAGTTAATTGATGATTGGTATTCTGGGAGTTGGTTGTATACACAGTTTGATTGTTTTATTGATTACTTGAACAATATTCATGAATATTTCCCCCTCCATGATATCATTTTACGCACAATACAAACCCCCCATACTCCCATTGACCCTATCAATCCCATGTTCATATGGAAATAAATTAATGAAAGTTTTATGGATGAATTGAATGGGTTTTGTGATAAATAATAGAGCCAACTCTTGATTTATTTAAGTGTGGTTTCATGTATGGGTTATTAAGAAATTTTCATGACTGATTAAATATTTCTACAAGATGATTTTTTTTCAGCAGGGGCAGTAACGATCAGAATAATAGAGGCATAGGTAACTGGCATTCAAGCCATAGGAGGCCTCGGTTTTCTATTTTCTTTGATGTTGATCCGCAAGAGTTGAAACAGATGTTTCAAGTTGGGTTCTTTAATTTGGTTGGCCATGGGATATTGCATCCTCAACCTGAAAGGCCCCCTTTTCAATAGCCTCATAATTTTCTCGGCATTCCTGTTCCCCCACATGTGTCTATGCGACCCGAACCTCCCGCAAATGATGGTTGGCAAGAAATTGTCAATCATCATGCTTCTCACCGCCATTGTTGGCCTACTATCTCATTTCAGTTACCGCCACCACCACCTCCAATTAATCCTAATGCACAAATTTCCCATGTTGTTTCACCAATGCAGTCTTCGCATGCTAGCAAGAGACTAAAAACTAATGTCCTACAAACTGTGCTAGATAACGGAAAAGCAGTGATTTCCGCCTCTACTCCATCCATAGAGTCTTCTAAATTTGTGTCTTCAGGTCTCCACCTAAACGATTATTGCTCCATGTGATTAGCAAAATACATCCCCAAGGGTCTAACCAACCAAGGGTGACCCCAGAAAATTCAAGAGGAGACAACAGTGAGAAGAGGAAATATGCCTCACACAGTGGAAAATGTGGATTTTAAATGTTTTTTTTATGATATTCAGTGATGAAGACAGTGTTTAATGATTTTTAACATATTATGGACAACAAGCTTTATTTTGGATTTTTTTTGGATAAGATGGATATATTATTTTTGGGGGATTTGATCTTAAATTTTGTTGATATTTAAATATTTGACTTAAATAATATCCATGGGAGCTACAAAGGTGTTATATGATCCAAATGATTTTTGTATTTTATATTTGATGATTGGAAAAGAGAATGATGGGAGTCACGAGGGGTCCCATCTATTTAGTTATTATTAATTAGACCCTTATTTATATATTATTATTAATTATTTCTTACCAAACTAATTAGTTATGTGAATTTGAGTTAACTAAAGAAAGTAGTTGAACCACCTCAACTTATTGAGAAAAAATAAAGGTTCAATGAGAGGAAGAGACAAAGGGAGAATAGAAGGGGAACTACAACACTAAGGTTTGCTCTCTAGTTAGGGAGATAGCTTCAGTTTTCATTCATTTATGAGTTTACTTGAAATCCTAATCCTCTTGATGAAATTAAGGTCTTAATGAAGGCAACGGGATTCAAAACTGAATCATACATTTCAACGGCTTGTTTTAAAGGTGTTTGATTTATCCTTGATATTCTACATATTCTTGTTTGTTTATGAATTAATTTTCATGGTTGATAAAGAATATCTTGCAGAGTCAAGTGGCAACATTTTGTGGCAAGATGATCCAGATCATTAGTTTCAGTTTTGTTTCACTGTCAGGTTATTTTTGTATGGTTCCCATCGGAGACTTCTAATTCTGACTTTGGTCCATACCCTCACAGGGGTTTGTAAAAGAGAAATGGAGTTTTGTATCTCAGAATGAAATAAAATCATATTATTGTTCTGTCTCATACATGTGTTTTCATGACTTGGTTCTTCCTTTCTCTTTTGTCTCCATGTTTACTTCAATGTAAAATCTATATACATTCACCTAGATTTGTTTAAATTAAATCTCAATTGTCTATCTATTTCATTGTCCTCCAAAACACACAATATGCCCTCAATGCCTAGCAGTCGTCCAATATATCCTTGATTTGATCTCGACTGTTGATCTCCTTTTAGCATATCGAAACCACATGTAACCACACAGCATAGCCTCTATCCAATATGGATCTCTATTCAATCACAGTCATTGATCTACTTAAATTTCCTCAAGAATAGACCATGCAACCACAACGCACAACAACCATTGGATTGTCTTCTCAATTAAATACCAGTTGTTGATCTCATTCATTTTCATTGGCACACGCAGCACAGCTTCAATGTTCATCAATCATTCAATCATCCTTGATTCTATCACAATGGTTGATCTGATTACTTGTCCATTTCAACACATAACACATCCTTGATGCATAGTCGTCGTCCGATCTGGTCCTTGATTAAATCTCCACCATCGATCTACTCACTACTCATGCTTAGACAATTTCTCGAAGTCTCACAACGGGTTCATAGGTCTAATGCATATCTCTTCATACCTCCACGACCTCCAAATTGCACCCTCAATTTTTGTTGCATGCATTTAGCACCTATACTTAGATGTATTTATAATCCTTTCTATATGAGTCTAATACATATCTTTCCATACTTTTGCGGCCTCCACAATGCACCTTTGTGTTCCTCCACTATCACTTTGCACCCATACTTAGAAACTTTTCTAAGTATTTCACTGTGAGTTTGTAAGACATCATGGGTCATTGGATCTCTCACCCTCAGGGCAGTCTGATTTGTGACACTTTGAAACCTCTTGAGTTGTTGGATCTCTCACCTTCTGGGCCATCCGATCTATTCTCCATACTTAGCCATTTTTTCAAACTCTCACCATGGGTTCATGGTATCTCCATTCTTCTCTTATTCATGACCTCATCCATCCAACTGATCCACCATACTTATTCATTTTTCAAAGTCTCACCGCATCCGACTGGCTCTCCATACTTAGTTGACTTTCAAAATCATCACCACAGGTTCACAAGTCTACAACAGTTCCCTGATTCTTGTGGCTTCATCCATCTGATCGATTCTTGACACTTAGTCGATTTCACCGTGCTTTGCGATATCTTTGGCACTTAGTCATTTCTTCATTGTATCCTCATACTTAGTTAATTTTCATAGATCTCATTGTGATTCCATGGCTCTACAACATTTCTTTGACTCTATTTGTGACCTCTTTCATCAAATCAATTCTCGACACTTAGTCGATTTTTCGAGCTCCTCTGCAGTTCTCCCAAACTTAGTCAATTTTCCAATATCTCATAGTAGGTCCATGAGTCTCCCATACTTGGTCAATTTGTTACCTTCTCATCGTGGGTCCGTGGGGCATCTTCAATCGTTCTTTTCTTGTCGACTTCGTCCGTCCGATCGATCCAATATTCATACTTATCCCTTTTTCAAGACATCAACTGATTCTTGGTACTTAGTCATTTTTCCAAGATCCCACCGCAAATCCGCAGGTTCACGCCCTCATATTCCCAATTCTTCGTCGTTCTCATTGTTTCCACTATGTTTTTTAGTTAGTCATTTTTTCAGATCTCTTTTGTTGATGTAGCAAATAAGGTGGCTACCATGTGGATCTATCCTTTTATACACTAGATGACATGGCATTGATACATGGAACTACACGTAGCATCACTGACGTGGACTTCCCATGATGTGGCGTTCATCTGAATAAACACGTGTTGTTAATGTTGTAACTGTTGGAATAACTAAAACAACTGAGAGGGGGGGGTGAATCAGTTGTTATTGAGCTTAAACAATTTTAACAATCTTAAAATATCATTACTCTTTCCTCAAGTGATCATCAACAGTATACAGCATATGGACAGTAAAAGTAAAGAGCATCAGTCACACATAAGTTATACACAGAAACAAATTTTCACGAGGAAACCCATAAAGGGAGAAAACCTCTTCGTCTTCGAAATGATAGGTAGTCTTTTAAGTTCTGTACATCATTTACAATTGAGCACCAACTCAATGTGAGGCTACTACCTCTGTTTTACAAGCTGCAACTTGTTGAGAGCACCAACTCTCTGTTTTCTCTAGCACCCACTAGAAGGAAGCACCAACTCCCTAGTTTCTCTAGCACCA
>JASDQU011028060.1:13266-27769 GCA_032191745.1 Picea mariana
ATCTTGGGAGAGGATGTCTTCCTACTCTGAAATTGTTTACATGAATCACATAAACATGATTCACACATTTACCATTAACTCTTACCTTACTATCATTACCCAAATTTACCTCAAACTGAATATTAGTATAAACATGAATCACACATTTACCATTAACTCTTACCTTACTATCATTACCCAAATTTACCTCAAACTGAATATTAGTATCTAAACTAGAAAACAATTTTTTGTTTCTAGTCATGTGATTACTACATCCGATGTCCAAAAACCAAAAATCATTTGAACTTTCTTAGGGGACATTACAAGTTAGAAACACAAGTTTTTGGTCATCCTCTAACTCTTCTATCATGTGAGTAGATTGTTTTCCAACATCTTCTTGCTTCTTCCAGCACTTGTTAGCATAATGTTCAAATTTCTTACAATAATAACATTATACCTTCGATTTATCATACCTCTTATTTCCTTTCTACCAGGATCTGTTGGTACTCCGCCTTAAACTAGGAGGATTCTGCTAAGTTTTCTCTTCACATTTTGATTCATTTTTGTTGTCTCTTTGACCAACAAACCAACCTCCTCTTCCTATGCTTCTAGACCTTCCTTTGCATCTACCTCTACTAACATGTAGCTTCCATTTGAAAGCATTTTCTAATGGATTGTCATAACTAGACATCATGGATTCATGAGCAATTAGAGAACCAATTAATTCATCAATATTCATTAAACTAATATCTTTAAATTCTTCTATTGGTACAACTACAGATTCAATTTTCTTTGGCAAAGATCTGAGAAATTTCTCAATTAATCTATTGTCTTAGAGGTCTTCATCATACTTCCTTAGCTGATTCACAACATTCATGAATTGATTCATGAAATTATCAACTAACTCATTGTCCTTCATCTTCAGATTTTCAATGTCTCTTCTCAATTTATGAACCTTGACAGACTTCACCTTGGATACACCTTGATAGCTAGTTTCAAGAATGTCCCAAGATTTCTTTGAATAAACTGAACTTGACACTTTCAGAAATATGGTTTCAGTTAGGCCTTGTTGAATAAGACCGAGGGATTTGTTGTCTTTCTTTCTGTTCTCCTTTAACAAAATATGTTTAACATTTTCCAAAGTCATTTCTCTTGCTTGGTCAACAAGCTATGGATAACCAACAAACTCCCAAAGATCTTAAAAATGCATAATTGTTCTCATTTTGATAAACCAAGAATCATAATTTCTTTCAATCAAAATAGGTATCTGTGGTTGAGCCAAATCACTGCTTGTAGCCATCTCAGATCAAAGTCCAAATAATTGTATTCAATTACAATGAGGAACTAAAAATATTACTAGCTCTAATACCATAATGAAGGATGCAGGGGAGTGCTGCAGAAAACAATGAACAATTACTACACAAATTTCAACACTATGTAACAACACCTGTAAGCTACAACTAGGTGTTTCAGCAAGTGTTTCATCAACTGTTTCATCAAACAATAAATAAATATTGCAGCAAAAGCTTAAGTAAATCACTCATGCATCATATACTAAGATCACTACTATGTTCTACAACAAACTTTTCAACATGTGTTTTAGCAGGTGTTTTAGTAGAGAGTAAAATGGTTTTACAACAAAAAAGAGTTATAGTTGAACATGGGAATTACCATAGCAAACTAAAAACTCATATTACAGAAGCAAAATAACTTCATTGAATCATTCCGTGCAACAATAAATTAACCCAGTACTTTTGTACTAAAAACTAAATAGCAACTACAACAAAATATTTCACATCAAAAGAATTTAAATGAAGTTTTTAAACAGTAAAGAGAGTATGCATGTTACAACAAAATAAATTACTCTGTAATAAATCTGAATAATATCATGAGTTTACAAACTCAGATTCAAACAGAAACAAAGTATAAAATCCCCTATAAGCACTCTCAAAATTTTATTATCAATTTTCTCTCTGTATATCTATCCATTCCAAAATCATAGTTACATAGATGTATATATACTGATAAAATTAATCGGTTAGCTTGCTCCTTCGTTGTACCTAACTAGAATTTGGATTTTCTAGAACATTAATTGTTCATTGCCCCTTCGATATTTCATAAGTAAAAAGTGAAACGGTGTGGCTTTGGTAACTGTTCAATTGTTAAATGGATAAGGTGGTCAAGGCGATGGCAATTAATTTTTGGAAGGTGGTAACTCTTCAAAATTCGATCGGCTGAGATAAGTAATTTTCTGACAATATTACCATAAGTTAGAAATTTCAAAACTAAAATCTCTTCAAATATGTTTGTTTTGACAACTCTACTATATTATCACTGTGACGAATATTCAATATTTCTCATCATGTAAGAATTTTAAAATGAAACAGCCAAACAAATTTGTCAATTTTTACAACTCTACTCTATTATCCATTTGAACTATATGGAATTTCAAATCGAAAAAGCTAGACAAATTTGTCAGTTTTAATAACTCGACTTTGTTCTCCGTTTGAGTCATATCTAATCGCAAAACCAAGCTACTGAGTGTCGAATATTATAGCATTATCAATAAATAAATAAACAAAAATTATTTTTATAGTTCAATTAATTACCAAATAATAAATGGCATATCCAAGCTAGTCAGCGTCGAATATTATAGCATTATCAATAAATAAATAAACAAAATTTATTTTTCAACTACCAAATAATAAATGGCATGATCATAATTCCTAGGAGTTGTAGATACGATAAGCGAAGGAACTCGCTCAAATGTTGTCGCCGATGGTACGCTGAGTTAAAAAAATTATGTCGACATAGAGTACAGTATAGAGTGAAACGGGGTTGCCACTCCATAAATAGGATGATAGGTGATCAAGACTTCACTAAAATAGCGAGGCGTGCCAGAAATGGATGGTCGCACCATAAATAGGATGACAAGTGATCAGGACTTCGTGAATCGCCATAATAGTTATGATTTGCAACAAAATGGACAGTCTCTCAATAAATAGCAGGATAGGGAGATCAGGACTTTGCAAAAATAGTAGGACAGGATAGAAATAGACTATCGCTCCATAATTAGGATGATGGTGATCATGAATTATTTGCAAAACAAGAACAAGATGTAAGACATAATACATGATTACGCAAAACACTTAATTGTATTACGTATTAAACACATCAAGATACAACATGTATATATAGTTGGAGTAAGATTCAACTAACTCCACACATGGAGATGTAGGTTGAGATAATATCTCAACACTCTCCTACACATCCTCAAACCGATCCCCAAACTTTAGTATGTAGCATTAATGAAGCATTATCTCTAAGACCCCTCTTTAATGCTTACATTCAAAAAACCTTACAAAAATGAAATCATAGTTACAACACGTAAAGAGTTACAACACTTTAACTTTGTGTGGCATGGTCTTCATCGGCGCCTATACCCACTATGATGCCTGCAAACTACGCTCTTTCTCTTCCTCATCTTCGAGCTTACCATTCAACTCATTTAAAATATAAATGCTTCAGACCATCTTTAACGAACTTTGTATAATTGATGTTTCTCGATCTCCCGAAGGACAATCTTGATACTGAAGTACTATGTGGAACTGTTACCATCTGTGAATACACGACTCTCCACGCTATTCATCAGTTATGTAGGATAACATTCTGAATACAGAATATCTTCAGCAGTCAATCATACAACTGACCTTTTTAAACGCTCATACAATAATATATACAAAGATAACCTGTAACTGATAATCTTAAAGCACCGAAGCACAACAAGTCCCACCAGTATCTAACAAAATGTAGACATAATCAAATCTGTGATGTATTCTCTTAGCACCGAAGAACATTGAGAACCACCAATTTGAATTATGTTACTATGTACATTGATTGGTTCTACATTATACATTTTTACAAACACACATATCACACCACACAATAATCCTCATATATTTAATCTCCATGCAACAAACAATTTTGCCGACATCAAGCAAATTATCCCAAATTTGGACCATCCCATCCTTTGATGTCGAGGGTGGATGAGTTGTGAACAATTGATCTATAGACAAATCTGTGACCTCTCCATTGTGTTTACCCATACAATAGACTCCTCCAATTGAGTACTCAACATGAAAATTTAATGAGTTCAAAATCAAGACATTGCTTCGTGATTGATACCCGAATTTTGAAAGATAAATGAAGATTCAGGACGTCTTTACCTATGGATCTTTGGACTGCGACTCTTCTCTCAAGGTCACCCCTGTACCAAGAATCCATATCATTACATTTCTTCCCGTTTCAGTGGCTTTCAAGTTCACTTGCTCTTTTTCCACGCAGTCATCAATATGCAGAAAAGGAATAGAACAACTTTGTGAGAGCCCTTGCTTCAATTGTGAATCCTTGCACAACAATAACCACAAGCTCTCCTCCATGTATTATCTTGGAGGCTCTAACTGGAAGCTCAAAAAAAACATTCACAACAAAGAATATCTTGGCATATTGAAAGATCCGACAATGCCCTTCTCTAGCCACAAGGCAGCAGTGGATATTAAGATATGGATCCTTATCTAATATCAAACCAATAGGAAAGGTTCCCACAAGAGTGATGACAAATTTATTCTTTACAGAAAATGGACAGCAGACTTATATCCCATGCAATCACACGAAATTTCACACAAAACTCTACAATGCAGAAACCAGACTACAAGATCTCTATTGGATGGTGGGCATGCAACTCTGCCACAATTGCATCAATTCACTGTCTTCAGATTATGGCTCCTCCATGCCTGCATATATCCTGTAACAACCTCGCTCACACATGCATACATAAATCTTTACACACTTATGGAAATAAATTCAACACTCACCTACACACACTTACATATTATTGGGCCCTCCCGTGAGGAAGATAACCCAGAGCACTAAGCTCTGATACCAAATTTCAAAACAAGATGTAAGACACGATTACAC
This sequence comes from Picea mariana, assembly GCA_032191745.1. Lineage (NCBI taxonomy): Eukaryota > Viridiplantae > Streptophyta > Pinopsida > Pinales > Pinaceae > Picea > Picea mariana. Next base: position 18,223 of record JASDQU011028060.1, read on the forward strand.
AAAACACTTAATTGTATTACGTATTAAACACATCAAGATACAACAGGTATATATAGTTGGAGTGAGATCCAACTAAATCCACACATGGAGATGTAGGTTGAGATAATATCTCAACAGTCTCCTACACATACTCAAACCAATCCCCAAACTTTAGTATGAAACATTAATAATCACTATCTGTAACAAAATTTACCAAAATATTAACGCATTCCAAAAATGGACTATCACTACTTAGACAGGATGATAGGTGATAAGGACTCGGCCAAAATTGTAATGGTTGGACATGTCGGTCTCTAGTGTCTCCAAATGCAGAGATGAAGACAATTGTGTAGCATGACCTAGCGGACAACATCCTCTCCCTATGTTGTATCTAGGGAAGAGAGAAACCTAAAAAAATTATCGATCTTTTGTGAGAGGATAGATATTATGGCTACCATCATATTGGGGGTGGCATTCAGAATAGCATGGCCTGTCAGGTTGATGTCCATAGTCAGAGCAGTTGAGTGGGGGAACCTCGTAGGCGAGAGTGAGATACAATGGAAAAGTGAGGTCAAAATTGGGAGAGGCCAAAAAATCCTTGACCCGTCAAGCCAAGGCCATATCCAATGATGGGGGGAGAAAATGATTTGACCAAGGTGTAAGAAACGAGGCTCTTTTTAGTGTTGTTATCCAGAATGAGGTGGGTAATGGAACCCTTAATAAGGCATTTATGGTTCAAGAACAACAGAGGGTTTGTATGGCTATAATCACATGCGATGATGACTAATATTGGATTGGCTTGGTGGGGTTATCAACGTCAATCACAGATCTCTATCAGGGGAAAGGGGGCACGGTTGTGGATAAAAATAGTGTAGTTGTGGATAAAAGAAATGCCCAACGTTTGACAATCTTTTGTAGAGTGAGTGGTGTTATAACTAGCATACCCTCAAAGCGGGGGAAGGGAATGCCGAACAGAATTCAAGAGCATATATGTGGGGTTTCAATGCACATTGACCTTAGTGCCAACTCCTAAGCATTATTAATGATCTAATTCTATAGAAGAGAAACTTTAAGCAATCTTGATGATTGATGGGATCTTTTCCTCTTCTTTGAGATATTTTCTGCAAACCATAGTTTATGGAATATTTGTTTTCCATGAAAGGAGTTGTAATTGGTGATATTACATTCAAAGACGTCTAAGAAATTGAAAGAAAAATAAAACAAGCGCTCTCGAGGATTCTAAAGAGCGTCACTAGGAAACTGATCAATTTGATTTATAGCCTCGGCCAGATCCTCGCCACTTTTGAACAAATAACCCCATGCCTTCTTTTCCTATGCTTCAACCTCTTGACCTGGCAACAACAATTTTCCCATGATCTCTTTGAGCCCATTTCAGCAACCGATACCTCTAATTCAACACCACTATAAATGATGATTAGACATAGAAGAACATGAACATATAAGCATTTAATGGTGATGGGGTGAAGGACGAGACCCCAACGTCGGCCCTTCTGCACCTCAAAAGTTTATCCAGGTGTGCTCCAGGGTTTCATCACAAAACAATGGCGGAAGCGGGAGGCAATCAAGGGAATTAGTTTCTTTTTACATTCAGCCTGGAGATGATGATTTTTTTATGAAGGGGTTTATGCACTTAAAGTTTAAAGTTTTAATTTAGACCATGATAATAATGATTGGTCTAAACCATTACATAATAATCTACATACTAATACAATCATATTTAAGTAAAGTGGTTGATATATGTAGATAGACACCATTAATTTTATGAAAGCATTTCCTTGATTCAGAATAACTTCTCGTCACTTAATACTGTGAACGAAAGAATGGAAAAGTAACAAAAAAATTAGAAACAAAGTACATATCGCGATAAGATTGTTCCTTCTATTCATGATATATTGTTCTACATAATGAAATAAATATGTTTCTATTCTCAAATTTTCATTTCGAAACTGAAGCACAGAGTTATTGAAACTATCTTTTGTCTAAATTATTGAAATTTTCACTTCTCACATTTTTTGTTTCCTCTATTTCGAATCCATGTGAAATATTTTGCAACAACTTCATTCGCCTCTAAATTCGGTGAAGGAAACCTTTCCCATGACCATAGTTTTGTTTATTCTTTGTGGGACTATTGTGCTAAAATGTTCCCTCGTAGCCTCGTAGAAACAATGGTGTACTTTATTTACATCTTCTTTGGTATTTGGCTTGCTCTCATCGTCTTGGCTTTTGTCCATCCCTTGCGCTTATTCATACAATGCGCTATCAATCATATTTTTACTGTGAATATAAAAAATAATGGTGTAGCTCAAATATTTGGTTGTGGCTTCAAGAGAGAGGGGGTCTCCCTATTGTTGTTGTTTTCGAGAATATAATGGTGTAACTCAAATCTTTGATCTTGATATTGACCTTGAGGTCAGACCGACATAGGTGGATTTGAGACAAGCTTCGAATGTGAAGCATGCAACACTAACTATAAACTTGAAAGAAAATATAATCTTGGTTCTTGGTTCGACTCCATGATACTACTCTAAAGATATTATACCCTAGAACTAGGCTATGATACCCTAGTGACCAATATTTAAAATTGTTTGTATAATGTATGGACTCTATTTTATTGGTGTCACAACAGAGTATATGTTGGTTATTCTTCCATTAACCGACAAAATTTGGCCTTAATACAGAAAATAAACTAACCTCGCGATTTTTAAAGCAATAAAAAACAAATTACTTCAGTTTCTAACTTCCTTTGTGCAATACAACTGGAAACAACTTCCATTTCCATGCATATACTTCCATAAATACTTTGGAACTTGTTTTTAGTTTCTCCATGTTACATGCCTGTAATGACGATCATAAGAAGAAATAAGAAATCTCCCAATCTTGATGGAACGATTTCTTTTGGCACCCAACGAAGGGAACATGTCGTTGGAATAGGTGAAGTGGTTGTCATGAACCGACATGTGTTCATCACCCACACTCACAATCCATGCACATAGGAATCCATCCATCCAATGATTACCTACAACTCCCATTTCCATGGTTCGATCATCGACCTCGCCCATTCCCAAAGCTCTAATGCCTTTGGATAATTTAGACTTGCCTCTTCCTTTCCCTGCAGAAAATTCACAAAACAAACCCAACATCAACATATATAGATGAGAAATGATTCTTCCAACACAATCCACGTCTAGTGAACCATTGCTTGGAAATCGGTGGAATCTTCCCTCATAATCGTGAGTGGAGCTCTCTTTCCCATTCTAGACCGCCTCTTGCCGATGAAATTATTCATCACCGAGATGGATATATGATTATTATAGGATCTTAAAATCGCCTCTGCAAGTGGGGTTCGTATCCCTAGAGTCTCATATTTGCTAGCCATCGAATCTAAAACTTCCACACTTGCGCTTCTTTTTGCTTCGACGACAGCCTACGAGGGGCTGCCTAGATTATAACTGGATGTGAACGACGATGCTACCTTGCTCTGGAGTTCAACGAACCCTCTCGAGAGATCTGATTACGATTCCCATGTCCTGCTAGGAGGCCTGAAAGGACCACGCAACGTCTTGGTCATTGGTCGTATCCGAGGGCTTGAAGCGCCTAGAAGCCAAGGCTTGTTCTGTCAATACGCTTCTACTTCTAGATGGAATTGATAGCTTTAGGTTTGTTCTCATGACCCCCTCCAATATGAGATTTAACATGTAACAAATAGGCTTGACTAGTAGACAATGTCGACAACGGTGCAACGAGATGAGTACAGACAGTCTTGACCATTAGACAATGGAGGCAACCAGTGGAGAAGTTTTTAACATGTAGGTTTTAACGTGTAATAGAATGACTCTACCAGTATACAAGGACAAATGGCATTCGTCTATATGTTGTTGAAAAACGACGAAAAATTGAGAAAACCTCTCCTTATGGAAATTAAGGATGCCTTCGGTGTAACTATCAAGGTCTGTGTGGCGAAGAGGATGCCATTTTGGTGGAGGGTGTGAAGTTCGACAAAATATCGATGAAACAAGTTGAAAGATGAGAGACAAAGAAGGATAGTAATCATACCCACTTCATTACATAACCAAATAAATAAGATAAATTTACCACTAAGTACATGTTTTGAGATGGTAAGTTAGATTTGAGGTGTGTTAAAATTAAGTTAAATTTAGTCATAAGTATATGCTTTGACATGGTAAGTTGGATTTGAGCAATGTAAAAAAGATCAATGTGTTGTTGTATTTTCTAACTAAAAAAAATTAAGTTGAAGCCATTTTACCTAAAGGATAAAATCCTTCACTATAATTAGTTGAATAAACTGAGTCCAAAGTGTTACTTAAAACATATTTCAGATCATAATTGATTTTCAACATATTTCACATGATAATTGATTTTGAGCTATTGAGATGTTATCTATTGATTAACTTAATTACAATTGATTAACTTAATTACATTAATTAGAAGTGAGATCATTTAAGTGAAAAGATGTTCAAGTGAGGTTGTCTTAGTCAAGTATCTTTAATTCAATTTTGAAATAGGTTAATATTGTTATGATTGGAGAATCTATCTCTTTTCTTTGCAAAGGTTCATAGGAGGATTCCAATGGACCAATGTCTAGAAGTGAATTGATCTTGAATTCATGTCTTCATATTTCCATAGTTACTAAATTTGGTCAAATTGATCCAAAAAAATCGGAAATTCGCTAATTCATTTGATTCAGCCAAATTATTAGTAAAATTTGATTCATCCTCTGTAGTGGTTTACTTAACACCAAGAAACCTATAAACTACACATCTAGAATAGGTATTTGAAAAATTACAGAGGCCACGTTATAGAGGGAGGTCAAATTTATCTTCTTGGGAAAGGATAAATACTATGATGGTGTGCCACTAGTGATACTTCTACATGATAAACTTATGAATCAACAACAAATGGGACTAAAAAGGGATCACAACAAATCAGGAAGAACATGACCTCTTTAGAAGCCAAATAGGGCATGTAGCATTGTGGCAGATATAGGGGAATCCAATAGGATTACAAGAGCACAAAATTCTAGATGCATGTTAATTGTGGGAGGATATGGTAAATAATGGYGAATTTTGGCGAAGTATACTAGCGAATTTTTTTCAAATTGAAAATTTTTCGATCAATTTGTTTTTATGTTGTATCAAATTCGAATCCAAATTTGAATTCAAACTTGGTAACTATGGATTCCACCTAATCAACCAGTACTTAGATAAACCAAGGTTATAGATSTACMATTGACTATGTCAAACTTGGAGATCCTTCACTATCGGTCATCTTGTTAGGTTCCATTACAACCTTGATGAGGGTAAGTTGAGCTACAATAGTAGTACATGCAAGGATTGTAGTGGGAAGATTCACTTAATATTGAACTATCTTATGAGCATCATATTTAATTTCACTTTCTATTTCGAACTTATGTCCATAGCAAAACTTGTATCTCTGATAAGAAGCTCTAGAACTAGCCTAAGAGGGATAATATTTAGCCCATATCAACTTCCATATACATTTCTAGTTTCACAACTTTTAAAGTCACTAAGAAGTAATTGCAATTAAGGATAAACCCTATAATTCACAATTCTATGCTCAATATTGATCTTGATAGACACAATAATGTCATGATAAGTGGGTGATATGGCAACTGCTACTTGTCCAAAGAAAATTGAGACAAGGGATTGGATTGTTGTGTGATAGAGGCTATGAAAAAATGCATAGGAGGGAGAAGATTCCTTATTCATTATTAATTGGCTGCAAAATTCAAACATATATTGCTCTTATACAAAAGTGATACAACCTTAATGGATTCTATACCAAATAGAAACATGCTTCAAATAGATTGATCAAAAAATATGTTGAATAATAGAGACAATCTTACTATTCCATGGTAATCCTCTTTTTATAATCAAATACAATGAGATGTCACTATTCTGTTAATCCTCTTTTTATAGTCAAATACAATCAAATAAAAATGACGATAATCAAATTTTAATGTATCTTGTCATATTCATACTTCATGGAGACTTCTAGAAAATAGGGAGAAACCCTATTATTATATTTCTATCTCTTAACCAAAATCTTTAAGGTTTGTCACACTATTAAACTTGATTATAACGTATATATCTAAAATTAATCATGCTTTTAAAGTATAATTTATATGATTTAATATTTAAATGATCTCCCTAAAACCTTGCACCTTAATTGCTTGAACCCTCAAACCTTTAAACTTAACTTTAAATCCTTATCCATCAAATCTTAACCCTAAAACATTGAATTTAAACATTATTCCCATTCTAACCACTAAAAATTTAATCTCAATCTATAAGCATTTCTTAATCCATACCATATACATATAGATCTTGAACCATACACCCATTCAAGACATATAACTTTACTATTAACCTTAACACTCATCACTTATCCCTTAACCTTAATCTCTTAACCATGAACAATCTACCCTTAACTCTTACATGTATTCATTATCCCTTAAACTTATTAAATTTGACCCAAATTCTAAACCCTTAAACTTTAACCCTTAGCCTTCAAGCCTAAATCCTAAATAATCATCATTAACCCACAATCTTAAACTTTTGCACTCAACTTGAAGTACCATAAACATTTTAACATTAACATTAAATCTTTAATATGCATCACTCAAACCTAGTTTCATCCTTTTACCCTAAACATATATCCCTCTTCCCTAAATATTCACTCTTGAGTCTTAATCCTTAACTTGCAAAGTTAAGATTAACGATAAACCCTTAACCCATATTATATAATGGTAATTGTCAACTCTTTCTACTTACCATTAAACCTAATATTTTACATTAACACTTAAACTTAATCATTATACATTAACCTGTGATACATAATTCTTAAGAGATAACCCTTAAAAATTAACCCAAAAATAATGACCCATAATTCATAACAATAAACATCTCTCTATATATATTAATCCTAATACATAATATTCTTAATATTTAATCTTTAACCATTACCCCTTCTCCTTAAATATTTAAATACTAAACCTAACCCAAAATCCTTAACTCTATTTTATTTTGATGTTTCACTTTACACAAAACCTATTTTGATGTTTCACTTTACAAAAAAACCTAAACTAGATTTGGCATAGCTAAATAGTGATAAAATTTAACATTTAAAATATCTATAAAATGGCTTGTGGGACCCCAAAAGAAAGGAAAGCGGTGTCATTGTTTAAATCAGAAAACGGTGTGTCAGCCGAGTTCATTCGAGGTTATTCATCTATACAGAAGTTATCATTTAAATGGCAAATTCTCCTCAAAGGGACGTAATATCTATAAAAGATTTATTATTAAAAATTTAAATAAATATGAAGATGTTTTAAATTAAAAAATAAAGAAAAGAAATTCATAGGTCTATTTATGAATATATTTATGATTTTATGAATATATTTATGATTTTATGAATATATTTATGATTTTTAAAATATGTATACTTTTAAAAATCAATTTATTTTGAAGATATAAGTGAAGAAATTAAATAAAACAATATTTCAATTTAATATTAATAAACTTTAAAATATATAATTAATAGACTTTAAACTAAATAAAATTACATAAAAAAATTAAAATAAATTTTAAATAATTATGAATGGAATATGTAATATAAAATTATCTTAATACATTCAAATAAAAATATACTAAAATTAATAATATAAAAATAAAATCAAAATAATAAAATAATATAAAAATTACAAATTTATCATAAAAAAAAATACACCTAAAAATTATATATAATTTTATTTTTTTAATCGTTCACTATGAATCTATGTTAATAGTTGTAAAGAATATTATCTAATACTAACAATTATGGCCTACTATGATTTGTTAATTTTTATAAAGAGTGTGAAGTAATTATGAACTTTTTTCCAGATGAGAAATTACTTGTTGGGAACGATCCCGATASTTCTTCACATAGTGGATGATATGGGAATGGAAAGTAATAGCCCCAGAAACTCATAGTTAAGCTCGGTGACCTCTCTCCAAACCGAGAAAGTGTACCCACTTCTCACCAATTAAACTATCACATGGRACTAAGTAATTATAAACTTGAATGTATAAAACTCTAACTAACTAAATGATAGAGTAAATTTGCATTAACAACATGATTTGAAAAAGTTAATGATATCAAATATTATTATTTAACTATGGATATCCATTTATTTTAGCATAACTTGGACTCATATTTTAGTATAAAGTGGATTGATGTTTACATTAAATAAAATTTTATAAATATAATTTATATTAAGAAATGTGTGAAATGAATAATTGAGAAATATAGTGAACTTATAAATATAATAAATGTAAGTAGAAGAAAATATTTAAAAATTATAACTAATCAAAATATATGAATAATTTTTGAAGTAGAACATGATTTTAAAAATCTAATTATAAAGAGGATTATTATTTAATCATGAGTATTTAATTATTTTAGCATAATATTGATTCATGTTTAAAGTAAATAAAATTTTCATAATATAATTTATATTATTAAGATTCTAAAGTTAGCTTATAAATATAGGTGGGAGAAAAAACATTTAGAAATTCTAACATATCAAATGATACAATTAATTAATAAGACTAGCTTTTCACTAATAACAGGATTTGAAAAATAATATTTCATTAAAAATATGATTTGAAAAATTTAATCATAAAAAAATATTTTGAGAAATCTAATCATAGGAAAAGATTATCATTTAACTAGAAACATTTATTTATTTTAATAAATATCAACTCTTAAATATTTTTTTCATAATTTTGATAATATAATTTACATTTCTCACAAAATACTACTTTTATGTACTTTAAAATGATTTCTCTTTTTTTACATAAAAAAACTTTGACATGAAAGGACTAACATTTAAAATAATTTATGTTCCTTTACATAAAATGACACTAAAATGATATGCTTTTATGTACTTTAAAATGATTTCTCATTTCTTACATGAAAGACTTTGATATGAAAGGACTAACTTTTAAAATAATTTATGTTCTTTTACATAAAATGACACTAAAATGATATGACTAACTTTTCAATGACAGCTTGATTTGAAAAATAATTTTTTAATGATATGATTTGAAAAACCCTAATCATAAGAAATATTATTATTTACTCATAAATATTTATTTTTATTTTCTTTTAAATATCAATCTATGTTTAAATAAAATAATATTTTCAAAAATTTAATAATATATTTTATATTTCTCAAAAAATACCACTTTTATGTATTTTAAAAAAAAATTAGCTCCTTTACATGAAATGACTTTGAAATGATAGAATTAACTTTTTAATAACAACATGATTTTAAAAATAACCTTTTAATGACAATATGATTTGAAAAACTTAACTATAAAGAACATTTGATCATACATATTTATTTATTTTAATAAATATCAATCCATATTTAAATTACATAAAATTTGTAAAAAATTAATAAGATAATTAATATTTCTAAGAAAAAAATATCACATTTACTTTGAAATGACTTTAACTCCTTTAC
>JASDQU011028061.1:0-31561 GCA_032191745.1 Picea mariana
TTTGTTTGGTGCAGGTTTATTGGTACAGGTTTACAACAATATATCTCAAAGTGATAGTGTGACAGTGGTTCCATCATTCTACTTATACATCAAGGCGGTTGGATGGGGCAAGGAAATGTGGTTGTAGCCACCTTCCAGTTGTAGCCTGAGAACATAGGGGGTTGTATCCTCCTTCTAGTTGTATCCATAGAATTGGGGAGTTGGAGCTTCCCTTAGGTTGTAGCCTGAGAAGCTAGGGGGTTGGAGACTCCTTCCAGTTGCAGCTGGAAAACAAAGGAAGTTGGTGCTTCCAATGAATGTAATTCTTCAAGACATATAAGAAAAAACATTATGTGGTTTTCTCCTGCTTTGGGTTTCCATGTAAAACACTGGTGTACTGTGTATGTAAATTATTGTTCATTTGTTCATTTCTTATTTAATCTGTAGTTATTGGATTATAATGCTACACTGATATAACACTTGGATTATATGGTTAAAAATGATTAGATTTCTCTATTACTGATTCACCCCCCCTCTCAGTAATCCAACTGGGCATTTTCTCAAGAAATTATTTTACTAAGGTCATTGGTGGCTTGAATCTCATTGTATATATCAGTGTGGTGTGGTAATTAGTAAATAAATACTCCATATCCCAATGGAGCATATTTCTTTCTTTGTTTTTCATTTTTCAGAAATGGTCTTTACTTTTGGAGTCTGATATATTTTTGAATAAAGTTTGTTCAGAGCTTAGAAGCTGGAACAACACAGTTTGAAAATAAGCATGGTCTGAAGCTCAATGGATTATAAGGCACATATCTGCTCAAATTTCTTGGAGTTTCACAGGGAAAACTCCATCCCCCATGGAGCCATTATTATCACCCACTATGTTCTACCTTGTTTTATCCCTCATTCATTCTTACTTGGTATTTAAAATTTTGTATAAGTTATAAAATCTTTAGCATTTAGTTAAAGGTTTAATAGCTTACCTTAAGGGGTTTTTAAAAAATTGCTAGGGTGAATGAATGAGATGGAATTAATGTTGTGAGAGGGGGACATAGGGAATTAGACACATGTTCAAATGATTACTTGATGACATCAAATTGTTTCAAGTCTTTTCATTTGAGCCATTAGTCATGTCAATACTTATACATCATGATTATTTAACTTCATGAGTTGTAGATTCAAATTCTAATCCACTCAAGAGTGAAAAAGAAAAATAAGGATGGGCGCTATAGGAACTTCCACATGTTCATAGTCATGATCATTTTAAGAAATTTGGTGAGTCATGGAAGATATGGATCGTACTACAAGCTCATGGGTAAAAAACATCAGTTAGAAAAGTACTCGTCATTAGCCAGAGCATCCAAAGTGGTATGTATCATAGTTTTTACCTGTCATTTGTCTAGAAGGATACACAGATCAATTGTTCTATTCAATGTGTTTTCAAAACTGGCACCTTGTTTGTTATCTACAACAGTGGATTTATTTGAATTGGCCCCTGTAGAGATAGAAAATCTCCTTGACTCTCGTTGCATAGAAGACATATCCATGTTTTATAGCCAAGAGTCTAGTATTCCAATCGCAGTTGTTCTTATGGGAAAGGGTGGACACATGAATAGGAAAGAACCTGAAGGGCCTGAAGTCATAGAGGCTTACGAAGATACCCAAATCATTTGTGATCTGGCAGGGTGGTATCTCTTCTGCACTAAACTGGATGGTCATCATTATGCTACATCTAGGGCATTTGCAGAGAGTTTCAATGGACAATGGGCCCAAGTTGGAAACTTGGTCATGAAATTTATGGAATAATCCATAGCTGCAACGTGAAACCTCCCCACTGATGGTGAAAGACAGTTTAAGAATAAATTGATCACAGGTGGAGATGTTAATAAGTTTTTAAAACCTGAACACAGAGGCCCTAATTAGGCCAAGGGCATCCTCAGGGATTGGATTTTTGATGAGTATATGGAAGCATTTCTCATGCTTAAGAGATTCATCACTTGCAAGGGGCGTTATTCTATTGTGTTCTTATTCCACCTGTTATTTCTACTTCATCTAGCAGGGATTAAGAGGATGAATTTACCTTACTATTTCTTACGGAATCTCAACAAGATGGATATGAGAGTTCAAGTGAACCCCAAGACTCCTCCTCATGGAAATTTTCATCAAGGGTTGATTAAAGTGCTTGTTAAGGCCGAATAAGGGAAGTTGCAAAAGAATTGGGATCAGTTCTTGATCCAGTCGAGGTATGAGAAGGAAAAGAATTCCTTTAATTCTCAATCACATGAAAATATTATTAAGCTTGATTAAGAAACTCCAACTAATTTCGGTCAATCCACTCCTGCAAAGAAGGGTAAATGAGAAACATGTTTTGAGACTCCAGATGAGCCTGTAAAAGCTACATCAACTAGCCAATGAACAAAGGCAGGGTCTTCTCACAAATTAGGTGGAGGTAAGCACCCTTTCCCTTTTGCACATAAAAATTATTCAAAAAGGGTTAAAAGGATAACAAAACCTAGGGTTTCACTGGAGGACCAAGAACTTGTAAAAACAACGAAAGAGATTGAAGATCCTATGCATTTTAAAGAGCCTATGCCAGAGGTCAATCCTCATGCCTCGAGTTCCTCCGATGATGATACCTATAGGTATTAAATTTTAGTAAGAAAATGAAGCACAAGGCCTCAAAACAAGTTCAGTTTGAAGTCTAAGACAATGAATAAAATTTCCATCTCAGAGAATCTTATCATCATTGATGAGGATCCTTTCAAACCTAATGAAAATACATCCACAAGAAATAAAATGCATGTCACTAATCCTATGAAGAATAAATCCAATAAGGGTGGTTTGATTATACATAAAAAGAGAATCATTGAGAAAAACAGAGTTCTTACCAGGAAACAGAGTAAGAAAGATATGAAAATCCAAAACCCTAAGATCAGATATGAAGGGAATGAGCCTAAACTTATTCAAACCCAATCCCAATCTAAGAAGATCAGAAAGAATAGCTTAGAATTGCCACAGAAGAAACTTCCTCCATCTTGCATAGAAAGATGTCAAATTGAGAATATCACTTCCATGATAAATCAAATTTTTGAGATTTAAAGTAATGGAGGATGGCCAAAATATTTTATTTCTTATGTCTAAGGTATCATGCTCCTTTTTGGCTATGTCTAGCTATAACCCAGGCAAAGAAAAGAGTTGAGTTTAATACACGCAAGACTAGTTTTTGGAAAGTTGCTATAGGAAGTTCTTGAGTTTAATTATGTAGGCATGTAATGGATCATGTTTCAAAGATATGAAATGTTTTTTGGAGGAAAAAACTGCATTGAGATATGAATTTTGATCTAGATCAATCACCTGTGCTGAGCTGTCAAAGGTTAGTTTCAAGTGGAGATTTGAAGATCAAAGCTATCTGCGAAATATATGGATAAAGTATCAGTGTCATCATTCGAATGAAAGGAAATTCAAATCAAGAATATGTATGCAAGGTTGTTGCCTTGATTTTAGGAGCTTTTTGTAAATTTTTATGATTTGGTATATCAACAGTTAGGAACTGAATTTCATTTTGAGGTTTTGTAGAGATTTTATTTTAGGTGTCCCTGATTCTCAGGATTGACCCTAAGCACATGTAACTTATTTTCAAACTCTATATATTGGATAATATAGATGAAGAAAGGGTTGGATTCCTGTTTTCCTTAAATATTTTATCTTATACAAGTGTTTGGATCGACCTTATCTATGTAAATATTTCAGTGGTTAATGAAGTCATTAGTTGGTGTGTATCATTATATTTTGTTTATCATTTCTAATTCTCCATATTAAAAACATTATTACTATTATATGATTATATGGTTGTATGTATGTGCTGAGAGGGTTTATCTATTTTTATAGTTCAATATTCACCACATGTGTGTTTAAGATCCTTTAAATATGGTTTAGAAAGGATTTCTGAGTTTAAGATTTATTCTTCTACTAGTTAATTATATCAAAGAACATATTTCTCTTTCATGGTTATCAGTCTTGTTGCACTTTTTCTTCTTCAACATATACTCTACTCTCAGTTGGCTCAACTAGTGGTTTTTTTTACCTGATCTATTGCACATAGAGAAGATATCTTGATAGCTTATCCTTTAAGCCCCTTTAAGATCAAGAGTGTGATCCTCCCACCTCTTAAAATTCTTTTTCTTTTAAAATTTTGAAACAAGATGTGATAGGATTGTTCCTAAAGCAGTCTAGGAACAACTTCTACCATTAACCCTTGGAATTTGCAAGCTTTAATAATTTCAAAGTATATCAAATGGATTTCAAGTCAACATTCCTTAATGGAGATCTAGAGGAAGAAGTCTACATAGAACAACCTGAAGGGTTCCTATTGTCAGAAAATGAAGACTCTGTTTTCAAATTGAAGAAAACATTATATGGTCTAAATAAATCTCCCTGAGCATGGTACTCAAGACTTGACAAGTACTTGTAGCAACAAGGTTTCAAAAGGGGAACAACGGATAATAATATCTACCTTAAAATAGATCATGCGTAAATTCTAATCATTTTAGTGTATGTGGATGATATTATCTTTTTGAGTAATGATGATAAAATGAGCCAAAAATTTTCATAAGAAATGAAAAAGGAATTTGAGATGTCCATTATTGGAGAATTGTCATTCTTTTTGGGACTGCAGATCACACAAAATAGTAAAATAGTATTCATCTCTCATACCAAATACATCAAAGATATGTTGAACAAATTTGAGATGCAATATTGTAAGGCATTCAACACACCCATGGTCATTGGATGCAAGCTCAACAAGGAGGATGAATCTGAGGAAATTGATCAATCTATGTACATGTCAATGATCATCAACCTCCTTTATATGACAACTTCAAGGCCAGACATAATGCATGCAATAGGGATATTTGGAATATTTCAAGATTCACCCAAGGAAACACATGTACAGGTTGTTAAATGAATATTTAGATATTTAAAGGTACTTTAGACTTTGTACTATGGTATCCAAACAGAGAAGAATTTATTTTAACAACATATACTGATGCATATTGGGTAGTCAATGTTGATGAAAGGAAGAGAAAAAGTGGAGGAGTATTCTTCTTGGGAATTTTTTTAGTATCCTAGCTAAGAAAGAAACAATATTCAATATCATTGTCCACAATAGAAGAATATTATATTACAACAACATCTTGTTGTAGACAAATTATTTGGATGAAGCAAACATCGCAATACATTCAGATAGAATAAAAGAAGCCAATTTCGATACTATGTGACAAAACTAGTGCTATAAGCATTTCAAAGAATTCAGTGATGTACTCAAACACAAAACATATCCCAATCAAATATCATTTTCTGAGGGAATATGTTCCTACCAAGGAACAAATAGCAAACATATCTACAAAGGAACAAATAGCAGACATATCTACAAAACCCCTACCTAGAGATACATTTGAGTATTTTAGACATAAGATGGGATTCATTCCCATTTCCCAGTGAAATATTTAGCTTAAATATGTTGGGATCTCAAAAAAACCAAAATCTCGGGGGGAGAGTGCATATGGATTCACGTTTTAAAGAAAAATGAAGAATACATTGTCAGGAGGAGCTACAAGAAGACAAGAAGATTGCTAGATACAATGAAGAAAACCTTTACCATTGATGTCAAAGAGGGAGAAAAATGAGATAGAGGGAGACTTACAGACATAAGAGTCTTGCACATACTATATTTCCATCAATGAAAAAAGGGGAGATTGTTGGAAATTGTGTTGTCCATTGATGTCAAATGTAGAAAGTATTATATGTCATTGAGGTCAAATTTAGAAAGTATTGGATGGATTGTATGTCACGGGAAGGGAGAGACTAACCATTGTCAATAATGAAGGAAGGAATATTATGATGCTAGGTCCAAGGATCGAAGTTTAACCATACAAAACTCCGGGGAAGACAAAGGAAGCTTTGTACTGCAAATTAGACTAGTCTGAACAAGTCAATAAGGTCCCTGTGCATCTATATATCTATGTGTGTTGATTAAATTCGATGAGATATCGGCTAGGGTACTCGATGACCATATCGTGAAGGTTCAAAGGAAGTTTCACTAATTAAATTTTGGCGAAGTTTTTGTGAGTAGAGAAAGTGTGAGTTGTTGATGAGTCGTTGATCGTTGATCATTCAACAAGATAGATGATCCAAACGTGAAGATAATGAAGCAAAGGTAAAAGAAAATATCCCACATGCAGAAGGGAAATTGACTTTGATGAGTTTATAATGAACAAGTGAAAGCTCTTAGCTTGAATGTAAACATAAGAGCCATGGACTAGTGAGAAAGGAGATAATTTTTAGTGCTAGATGTTTTGTTTGTATGTTAATAATGGACAACCAAAATTAAATATTATATCCAATCAAATCCATGACTAGAAGTAGCCCTGAATTCAGAATCCAATGAGACGGTGAAAGGTGTTCATAGTTTGAGTTTTCAGAGCATTTAGCTCAATCCATTCTGAGACACCTCGACGGAAGAAGCTCTGAATCAACAGGGACCATTGATCTATCAGAGAAACTGTTATCAAAGGAGGAATTTTGACATAGTAATTTGTGCTCTAAAACAAGGGTATCAAATAATATTTCATTCATGGCCTTGATTTTCATGCTAAAATATTAGGAGCATGGATGGTCATCCAATACATGTGGAAGGAATCCACATGGAGGACACATCAGTTCCATGTCAAGACCCCATTAGATACACATGTTTGAATTTGTACAGGGCCATGTAAATACCAGGAGCCATGAAAGTAGACAAGTGTAACCCACTGATTGGACCACATGTCATAAGAATATTTTGCCATGTAGAGAGGTGACTGGAAGTCCAATGATGAAGGAAAATCTGAATTAATATGAAATGTTTATCTTTCGAAGTTGTTCTTATCAGAGTGAACCAAATCATCATTTGGTTTACACTCCAAAGCAAGGGTATCAAAGAATATTCCTTTTATTATATTGATTTGCATGCCAAAGGTCAAATTTTGAAAATTTTAGGGGCATGTAATAAAATATTATCATTCGACGTTCAGAAGGTTGGGGAAGTTTCATCACTCTAAAAATATGGTATCAAATATTTTTCCATCACATTTTGATTTATGACATATCTATTAGTTCATTTCGATCAATGGATGTTATATATTTGGAGTAATATAAAATTATGACATGTGGCTATCAGTAGTGGTCCCAATGAACATGATAGCAGATCGACGATCACAAATTAACGAGGAATATATCTGACTGTGGCTATGATTTGAGATAGTGTTGATTGGTCTAGACTCCCTATGGTCCCGATAAAAATGATCACATACGATGGTGGAGATTGAATGGAGACATAAATTTGGTGGTGGCTTAGTTATGAGGTCCCAAGGGTCCGATAGACCGATGGTCCCGACAAAAAAAATAACAAATCAATAGAGGAGATTGAATTGAGATACAGATCTGATGGTTTCCGCACATTGAAGTGTTGTAGAATGTATTGGTACCCCGATGAACACGATTGTAAATCAACGAACAAGATTGAATCCATAAATGATCGAACGATTGTTGAGTGTTGAGGACCAGTGAACGAGATCGTGTACAACAGAAGGAAAAGAGATCAGATTTCATGGAGGTGTGTGCCTCCCAACATGAAAAAAAATGAGAGAACTTGGATCCAACCTCTTGAAATTGATTTTTGGTATGTGGAAAAATCAAAGAGAGTATGGAGTCTATAAATAAAATTCCCAAATCATTTTTGTGGGGGTGAGTGAAGTGTGGAGTGTAAGAACATAAATTTTTAGATCCATATGTTAGCATGAAAGTGATGAATATGATATAAGGTTTGATGACATAGAGGATGAAGCATGTTAGAGAGGTATTTTGAAGAAAACCGATTTTAGGGTAGTAGGGTGGAGAAAGGAAGGGGATTGGTGTCTCCTACAAGTTGGTTCCTATGAACAACAATTTTGTGGGTTGGTGCCCATCGGTTGAGTTGGCGCTCAACAAGGGGATTGGTGTCCCTTGCAAGTTGGTTCCTGCAAATATTATTGCAAATTGGTGTCTACTGTAAGTTGGCACTTACAAATTTTTATAAATAAAGTTTTGTGGTTTTCTTCCATTTTGGATTTCCATGGTAAATATCTTAGTATTGTGTATTGTATGATTTAATTATTCATTATTGACTACTAGTAAAAAACAAATTTTGATTAAAAGGAAGTTTTGGTAAAAAATAATCGTGTAATATTGATTCATCCCCATCCCAGTATTCCAACACAAAGAGCACAAATCAAGTGATTGTTCCAGTTATGAATCAGACACAGAGGAAGAAAATTTTGTGATAAAACTCAAAAATGGATTTGGAAAATACAAAGGTGAGTTTCCCTTTAAATGCTTTAACCATGGAAAAGTAGGATATTTTGTTGCTAAGTGTCCATATGAAAAAAAAAAAGTAGTGATAATGAAGAAGACTATAACGTAAAGAGAAAACATCATCAATACAAAAATAGCCACAAATAGGACATGCATGAAAAGAAGAAGAAATCTTATAGGAAGAAGAAGAGCCTCTATTCAAAAGGGGTCAATGACTCATCTGAAGAAATCAATGAAATAATTTCTAATAGTGATAGAGAAGAAACTATCTTTAGGGAAATCAAAACTAAGATTGATGAAGACAAATAAATGATGGATTCAAAAGGAGAGGAAAATGTTGAAACATATGGAGAAGTGGATCTTGAAGAAAACACATATGTTCCTTAAACGAAATAAAGAAGTCGAGGAAAAATAATTTGAAACAAAAGGAGCAGCTCCATAAATATGAAGAAGAGGATTGTGATTCAAAATCCAAAATATCACAAAACCTTGAAAAATCAGAAAATATTATCATAAGCATAAAATTTTAATTAGAAGAGGCAAGAAGGATATAAGAAGTGGTAATAATTCAACTGAAGTAAAAGGAATAAAATTGTGAGAAGCTATAATCTAAACTTGTTTCCTTACGAAAAGATTTGGAAAAGTCAACTAATCATTTGAATAGAATCTTGATGTTTGAAAAAAGTACCAAAACCTTAGATTATATCATCAATTGTCAAAGGTCACAATTTATTAAGATGGGTCTTGTTTCTGATAAAATTTATATGACCACCAAAGAATATCCAAAATCTACAAGGCCATCAAAGAAAGTAAATGAAGAAAAATTTAAAAACTATGTTGATATACTCAAAAATTCCATCAGTAATGAAGACAACAAGAAGAAAGAAAATAATGTTCCACAAAAATTGGCATTTCTCCTAAGGATGTATTCAAAATATCTTTCCCACCAAGGCAGTCTCACATGAACTGGTACCAAAATTCCTTCTTTGGCTATTTCTTTTGCTATAATCATCTTGGTCACAAAGCAATAGATTGTAGAACACATGCAAGAAATAATCATGTATGGAACAAATACATGAATGATTATGTATTCTCAAATAGAAACTATAATTCATTCTCCCCTTTATTTGATTACAATGTTGTATGTTTTAAATGAAAAAACTATGGGCACAAAGCACTTTTTTGTAGAAGTGACCTTGTGGAAACTCCTAGAAAAAACAAGGATGTGGATACCCTTTTCAAACAAAATAAAGAACTCATAGGAATTTGGAAAAGGAAGCAAGAACAATAGATGTAGAATAAGGAGGAATCTATTCTTGTGAAAACTTTCCTTCATGTTCAAAACAAAGCAAACCAATGCTACATTGACAATGGATGCTCAAGCCACATAACATGTGACAAGAACAAGTTTATCACTTTGAAATAAGTTAACAGAGGCAATGTGAAATTTGGAAGCGATGCTACCACAAGGATAGATGGAAAAGATACTCTAAGTCTCATTAATGAAAATACTAAAACATAAAATGTCTTGTATGTTGATGATCTGAAACAAAATATTCTCAGTGTTAGTTAAATGTGTGACCAAGGACACAATCTCTCATTTCATTCTCAAGGATGTGAAATAAGGAAGGAAGGATAGGGAAGATTAGTGACAAGTGTATATAGAACATGAAATAATGTATATATCCACAATGATATCCAAGGAGAAAAGTGTTATATGGGACAAATAGATGAAATCTAGTTATGACATAGAAGAATGGGTCATATGTAATTTGATAATATGGTAAAAATTAGCACTAAACAAGCAGTGAGAGACATTCCAAATATTGTTAAACCTTCAAACACTCTTTGCAAGCAATGTCAGCATGGAAAACATAAAAGAACAAGATTTAAATCAAAAGATTACTCAACAACAAAGTCATTGGAACTCGTTAATACAGATCTTTGTGGGCCTACAAGATCACAAAGTCTACAAGGTGAAAATTACTTCATTTTTTCCATTGATTATTATTATAAAATGACATGGGTTATGTTCATAAAAGAAGAACATGAATCTTTTAAGAATTTCAAAGAATTCAAATCCTTGGTTGAAAATGAAACTAATTTGAAAATCAAATGTTTGATATTAGACAAAGGAGGTGAGTTTATCTCAAATGAATTTGAATAATTTTGTGAGACTCATGGGATAAAAAGACATTTCTCAGCCACAAGAACTCCACAACATGATGGAGTGGTAGAAAGAAAAAATCAAACTGTAAAAGAGATGGCAATAATAATGTTGAATGGATACAAGCTATCAAACAGGTTTTGGAGAGAAGCAATCAACACTGCAACTTACATTTTGAATAGAGGGAAAACCAGAGTCAACAACAACAAAACACCTTATGAATTATGGAAAGGTAGAACAACCATAATCAAATAATTCAAATTTTTTGGAAGCAAGTGCTACATAAAGAGAGATGATGAGGATTTGGGAAAATTTGAATCCAAAGCTAATTAAGGTATATTTCTTGGTTATTCATCAAGAAGCAAATCTTACAAATGTTGCAATACAACATTAAACAAAATCGTAGGGAGTGCCAATGTAAAAGTTGATGAAGTAGGGCACCAGAAGGCGAAAACACAAGTAAATTTTCAAGCAAATGAACCAAGTTGCAAAGAAGAAGAAGAAGAAGAAGGAGAAGAAAATGAAGAAGAAGAAACATAATGCCAAGATACAAATACACCTTCTATATGCCTCTGAAATAACGATTCAGAAATCTGATTTGTGGTGATAAAGATATAGGAGTTCAAAATAGAAGAAAACTAGTTGGTGCACCAAAATATGAAAACTTCTCATTGCTATCTAACATAGAGCCTAAGAATTTTATAGAAAACATTGTATTAATGCTATGGAAGAAGAGATGAATCAAATTGAGAAGAATGAAACATGGGAACTTGTTCCAATGCCGACATATAAAAATGTAACTGACATCAAGTGGGTTTCTAGGAACAAGTTGAATGAACATGGGAAAGTAATGAGAAATAAATTAAGATTGGTTTGTAAAGTCTATGCTTAATTTTAAGGTATTGATTTCGAAGAAACCTTTTCCCATGTTGCTAGACTAGAAGCTATCAAAATGTTTTTGACATTTGCATGTTTCAAGAACTTCAAAGTCTATCAAATGGATGTCAAGTCTTCCTTTATCAATGGTAATTTATAGGAATAAGTATGCATTGAACAACCAAAAGAATTATTATTATCGTCAAATAATGATTGTGTGTGCAAATTGAAGAAATAAATTTATGGGATAACACAAGATCCTAGAGGTTGGTATTCAAGACATGATATATATCTACAACAACAAGGCTTAAAAAGAGGAATTGTTGATAGTAATCTCTACATAAAGAAAGTAGCCAAAAATTAGTTGATTGTTGTGGTTAATTTAGATGCCATCATTTTTGGAGGCAATATGAAAGAAATCTACCAAGATTTTGCAATAGATATGAAAAAGGAATTTGAGATGTCTATGCTTGGTGAACTATAATTCTTTCTTGGATTACCAATTTCTCAATATGACAAAGGAATATTCATTTCACAAACCAAGTATGTCAAGAAAATGTTGAAGAAATTCAGAATGGAATATTGTACACCAATCAACACACCAATGGTCATATGTTGTAAATTGAGAAAAAATGATGAATCTCCAGAAGCAAATCAAACATTGTATAGGTCAATGATTGGGAGCCTACTATATGTGATGGCATCAAGGCCAAACATTATGCAAGTAGTAGGGTTGGTTGCATGATTTCAACCTGCACCAAAAGAAACTATGTGCAAGCAATAAAGAGTATATTCAAATATATAAAGGGAACCTTGGACTTCATCTTATGCTACTCAAGAAGTGAATATTTTACTCTAACAACATATACAGATGCATATTTGTTAGGTAGTGTTGATGATAGAAAATGAACAAGTGGAGGAGCATTCTTTCTAGGAAACAATCTAGTGTCTTGATTGAGTAAGAAACAATCTTTAGTCTGTCTATCCACAACAGAGACTGAGTATATTGCAGCAACAACATGTTACACACAAGTTCTATGGATGAAGCATATTCCCATCAAGTACCACTTCCTAAGAGAATAGGTAGTCGAACTAAGTGTCAAGTTGGACTACATTTCCACCAAGGAACATCTTGCAGATATTTTTACCAAATCCCTTCCCATAGAAACATTTGAATAACTCAGGCAGAAGTTGGGAGTGATATCCCTATCATCTTGTCAGTAAATAAGAACATCTTAGGGGGGGCATACATTTTCCATTGATGTCAAAGGGGGACAATTACATATAGGGGGGAGTTGTAGACAAGGGGAGGAGAATTACAGATAGGGACAGTTGCAGACAAGGGAGAATTCTACCTATTTCTAGAGGATTATGTGTTTTTGAGTAGAGGGTTTCCATTAATGACAAAGGGGGAGATTGTAGAATAATTTTTTGTCATTGATGTCAAAGGTAAGTAGGTATTCAAATATAAATGTGAATTTAATAAATACAAAAGTGGAATTGGATTAGAAATACAGTTATGTGAAAGTAGATTAGAAATGACATTATGTAAAAGTGGAATAAACATGAAAGTGGATTAGAAAAAAGGTAAAAGTTAGAAATTAAGTGAAACTAAAGAAAAAGTGCACATGTTATTTTCAGGTGGATTTAAAACCTATGGTGGTATTTTACCCATGATATGTTAAAAATTGAATTAAAAAGCAAAAAAAGGGGGAAAATTAATTATTTGTTTAATAAAAGTCATGTGTTTTCAAATGAACATGAATTTTCATGTAAAGCAAATGGTAAAATATAAATGGAGAAGAGGGTTGTGAGAAAAAAGTGTGTGTGAGTGAAAATGTGATATTATTATACATATCATTTGAGGACTGGCGATTAAATATCATTCAAGGAGTGACAATCAAATATTAGTGAAGATCGGATCTATTGTTCTAGCAAACAAAAATTGTAAAGATATATATGAGGTAGAAGTAAAAGAAGTAAGAAGATCTGGTGAAGGAAAATAAAAACTAAAAGGAGTGAGTGTCGAGAAGATTTGACGAAATCATAGGGAGTGAGTGTTGAGTTGATATAGCTAAAGTAGAAGTAGCAAGCGTAGAGAAGATCTGACGGAAGAAGAAGTAATGAGCATAGAGCAGATTTGGTAAAGATAGAAGCATCAATCATATTAGTAAAGGAGATGCACATGAAGAACTTGTAAACTTGTAAGTAGGTTGGTTCCTACAAAGCATACAATTGTGGGGATTGGTGTCTCCAATAGGTCGGTGCCTACAAAAAACAAAGGGGATTGGTGTCTCCTGTAGGTCGGTTCCTACAAACAACAAAGGGGATTGGTTTCTCCAGTAGGTTGATTCCTACAAACATTTGTAACTGCAGGTTGGTGCCTACAATTTTATAAAAATAAGTTTTTGTGGTTTTCTCTTGAAAGGGTTTCCTCGTAAAATATTGTATCTTATGGTTGTTACATTTATGTGATTTATTCATTATAGTTTATGGATGTTAAAAATAAAAATATAGCCTTATACCAATTCACCCCCCCTCTAAGTATAAGTATGTGCTTAACAATCCCCCATGCATGTGTGTTTGCATGTCCTCATGCAAACAAAATTCATTCCTCAAAATTTGAATAAAACTGATGACTCCATATATGTTTAACAAATATCTGTAGTGTTCACCAAAATTTTTAGATTACCCCTTTCCTTGTTTCTCATTTTAGAAAGTCTTTTCTCCAGAGATATATTAGAAATAGTGAGAAATTGAGATTCCTTGTACCATTTCCTTGTCTACATGTACACTTTCTTATTTTGGGAACGCAACCCATTACTATTATTCTAGAATTGTGTACTTTTCATTTTTTATTTCTGATTTTCCTCTTTTAAAAACCTATCCAATATTGCATACTTCTTTAATTCTTCTTTTAATTTCCTATTTTTCTTATACAACTTGACAAATGTTGAGTGATTTTTAAGAAGTTGTTCCTTCATGTGCTACAATATCATTTTTAGGTACAAACAATAGATGATCATTTTCAACAAAATTATGATTATCTGATTGAGGGGTACAAAACCCTCATGGTTTGAAAACTTATCCCTTTTCTTCTTTTTGGAAGGTGTAAAAAAATATCATAAATTTCTCCTTATATCCTGCTCTATTTCTAAATTAGTGGGATTAAAATATCAAAATAAAAGAAGATGTGCTCAACCATTTTATTTCAAATGCATATTGTAAATATAATTCTGAACTATCCTCTTCATATACTCACATTTTGAACACTGAATTCCAAGAAAATTATGATTTAACCTTCTCTTCATCATCAAAATCAGAATTGACTATTTATGCAAGTTCAGAATCTAACAATATCCTTGCCAATCCCACATTAATTCATGTTACCTTTGTTCCTAGATTGCCCTTCATTAAACATTGTGAAATTGTTCCAACATTCATTGGATTCACAGTTTGAACAACAAATTATATACATTCATAAACTTCATTGACTCAATTACATTATGTTTCTAAAGCATTTTTTCCTCAAAGAATTTTTTCCACTCCAGATCATTTTACAGATAGTGATTTCACATTTGTATTTAATTTTTTATGTTTTTCAACCTCCTATTATTACAAAACAATGGCTACGGTTTGAAATAGGAGTGGGTTTGCAACGAGGACTAATGTAACTCATTTTGAATCCTTTACAATGATTCATAATATAATCAAATAAAAG
Organism: Picea mariana; assembly: GCA_032191745.1. NCBI lineage: Eukaryota > Viridiplantae > Streptophyta > Pinopsida > Pinales > Pinaceae > Picea > Picea mariana. The sequence continues at coordinate 15,135 of JASDQU011028061.1, forward strand.
GAGAATTGTCATTACATCAATCGTATGAAGAGATAGATTGTGGTTTAATGGATAATAATGAAGTGATGAGGGGGTAGTAATGGGTAGGAATACGATTATAGTGGTAGGAATAATATAGGATATGAGAGATTAATACGATGATGAGTGATAAGTGAAATTAGGTAAAAATAATGATAGGATAGGGTAAAATAACAAGCTTAGGAAGTTGCATTATAAAAAGTTTTCCTTCGTCTCTAACAAATTAAAAAGGATTTAAAACATTATCACCTCACAATTTTCTTAGTTACCAATACTTATGGATATGAATGTTGGATCTGAGAATGTGCAGGAAAATTTGAAGTTGAGAAGTCCATTGAAAATAGTGAACATACTCAGAATTTCAAAGATTTGTTGTTAAATTTGATATGAATGGTGCAACTTTTAAGACTAATCAAAGATACATGAAGCGCATATGACACCACAACAGACCTTTGGACTTCTTGAAGATTTAGAATTGAAATATTTCCATCATCCAGACCTGTTCAAATGATAAAAAAATACCAAAAATGCACTTACATGTTTTCATGCGCCCTCTATACAGCTCATGTACCATAAGGACATAAGTTTTTGAAAAATTGATTCAATGTTGCTATTGAACAAAGTTGGAACTAATAGAGTCAATTATAATGCTAATAGAGAACTATTTATTTTATTCATGGTGTATTGTATGCTACAAATTATGGGTTGATACTAGAGGTTGATTCAGTTACAGAAACACAACAAGTACTGAAGACATTTAAATTTTTGAGAATGAGCAAGTTGTTGTTGACTTTGAGAGTTGATTTAAACTTTCTAACTTGTTGGAAGAGAAAATGAATGAAAATGTATTGTAGTGGTTGCCAACAAATTGAATGATACCATGTTGCTTTTTGAGATTGAACAACAGTATTTTATTGGAACAATATGTTGCTACAGGAAACTTTAGAACAAGAAAAATGAACTGCTACAAGTTATTGTTGATTCCATAAAACCATATAGTCTCTGTCCTTATCCCATAGTTGTAATATTCAATCTATGTGAATGGATTTAATTGAATTCAAACATAGAAATAAATTATTAGATTACCATTAATGTAAATTGTTAACCAATCTGAGACAACTCATCAGCGATGCCAATGAGTGTCAAGGTACCTTAATGCATCATGTTAGGCACAAATGAATGTGTTGGAGTCAAGTAACCTATAGAAAATGATAGTAAGGGGGAATTCATGTATCCCCACTTCTATCAACGAGGAAACCTATCATTGACGCATACAATTTCCAAGGCATTATAAATATCTCTAATCTCGATCCTAGATGATGTGTTGGAGTCAATAGGATGAGACTTGTTGGAAGGTGGGCCTTAAGTAATCCCACATCATCTGATATTACGAGTAGGAAAAAATGATTTTGAAGAACCATAATACATTATTTAACCCACATGTAGAACTTTATTGAGAATTTTACTCACCAGTTGCATGCTTTTCAAGATAAACTCATTTCCAGTTGCGCCAGTAACCCAATTTTCACAACTGGATTTATTTTTAAATTTACTATTTTATTTATTTATTTATTCATCTACACTATCCTAATTTACATGGAAAAATAAAATATTTTCTCAAGTGTAGGAGTAATTCAAATGTAGCCATCTGTGTGATAGGATTACAAACATACTCATATTCCAGTTTGAAAAATATACTTTGATAAATACCAGAACATGAGGGACCAGCTGCTCTGATTGATATGATGCCAAGAATTGTTGAAGAATAGAGTGGTGCTTCAGTCTGATGGTTGTTTGGAACCAAATTTCAATGTAGTCATGATGCCCTTGGTTTACTTGTTTATTAGCACCAATTTGTTTGTGCTCCCTTGTCATTCCATGGAGATCTTCTAGTATTTGTGGATTGGTCTCTTGAATTCATAAAGGATCTCATGACATGCATGTCATAAATTCCTCATACTCAGGTTCTTTTGTTTTCTCTTCATCAAATGATTTCCATGGCCCTTTGGTCTCTTATAAGTATTTTTTATCTTTCTCATGGAATTGTTTCTCTTCTATCACTTCCCAGGATGCAAATACGTTCATGATTGTTGTCAAGATTTGCTCCTCCTAAGATGCAAAGATGTTTCAACATGCTGCTAGGATTTGAGAGATTTCTTGGAGTAACATTCTCCTTTACTCGATAGATTATTGATCATTCTTGAATTATTGTCTTGCAATATGGATTAATGCATGGGGCTCTTACAATTCCTAAAAATAAGGAAATAAATGAAATCAATAGAAATGAAATCACAGTACTCAAAGCAAATTTAAACAATCTGAAAAATTATCATGTATTGGAACTCCTCGTGCTACTAAGACCCTGCTATAGTCAAGTTATTTGTTCACATGATTTATCCTTCACAAATGAAACTCACTTGCATAAAAGGAAGAAAACTCATTTGCAAAAAAGGAAGCACACTTACATGAAAGGAAACAATGAGGCTTTGGAGAAACTCACTAAAGTGAATGCATCAAGATTTTACACTATAGAAAACTATGTATTGAGGTCGCATTTACGTCTTACCACTTATCCTCCCCCAATTTGTGACTATAACTAAATTACACACACAACAAGAAACTTATGAAAACAACCTACCTATGCTCTAATCCCTTTAGCATGTCCCCAACAACGATGCAAAAAATGTTGGGTTATTTATATGCATAAATCCTTGACATTAAATCATCAATATGAGATTCATAAACTTTGAGATGAAAGAACAAGAAATGTAGGATCAAAGCCTATCCTATCCTATATTAATAAAGAAATGTCGACAAACCACTTTAAAATTGAAATCAAGAAAAATGAATCAACTCATATTTTAATGTGATAAATGAAAGCAATTGCACTTGTGAATGTTCAATAAACTTTGAATTAAGGTCATATCCATAGGTTTGATTGGTATTCAATTAAGCGGTTCATTATACCATGAAGTTAATGTTTCAATAACAAAACATTCTTATGATATTGTTATGATGAAAATCTTATCTTTGTACCAAAAAACCCATCGATGAATTTATTTAAGACCTGTAAATTTGAATCAAATGAAATCAAACCAACTAACACTATGGAACTATGAATTATCATTGGACTATGATATTACTTAATTCTATTTGGCTCTGAACCAAAATCTTTCATTACTGTGAATGTTCCTATGGTTTTTCTTGTGTAGCTTATTAGATTCTTAGTCTTCAGTGGTTGTCTCTTAGGGGTGTACATAGAAAGCTTAGTAAATGCTTGAAAGAAACACACAACAACAAGTAAACTAATATATGAAACTAAGATTCATCACAGAGATATACGATAACCAGAATGAGTTTACAAGAGTACTTTCTAGGCACCGATTACAATCTTTCGCCATCAAGTGTTTTTGTAATACACTATGAAGTAAATCTTGTTCTTCAATCAATGTATCATTTCTGTAAGTGATTAAATACAAAAAAACATAGAATTGTAATGTAATATTTAACTAAAAATAATATAAAGGAACCAAAACTCCATAAAAGTAAAATAAAATGAGGCAACACTTACCAACTGAGGGGCCCTTGTCATTTGGCAAGCCCTTCCATGAAAAAACAGTTCCTTAAACTCTGATCAAAACATCATGTACAGTTGTAATGAATAGTTCTTTTATTAATCAAATAAACATAGTACAATTTAGTGGTTTCCTTCCTTAAATATCCATCCTAATATATTATTTTTAATACATCTCTTACATTCCCCCCTGCTCCATATTCTGATGTTTGTGCATTTATATAGATAAGGGCAATGGAATGGATTGAAACCAATTCCCCCAAATTAGAACTATACAACTATTAATAACATATAATATAAAAAGAATTACAATTTTGGGTTGATTATAGTTGAGAGGATAATGTGTAATCTGGTTACATGATATTTCATAACACAAACATATGAGAATAACATGACTCAACTTATTTGTTTATTTGGGTGTTCCATTTAGTTTGAAAACTGGTTGCAATAGAAAATCTAAGCAAACCTAGTTTAGAGAAACAATAGTATCTCCCAAACCATGCACTTTATGAGAAAACCACCCAATGATTACTCAAGTTAGGATGTTTTGCACAAAACCCATGTTCCAGAATTCTCAAATTCGTCCTCATTAGCTTATAAATCATGCATTAAGATTACTACTGTTAATCTGGCATATGGTTGACCAAGCCTTTGGCCATAAGCTAGAGGTTGCATAGTTGGACCTGGGTACGAACCAAGGAACACAACACCATATTGACACATTGACCTTCGAAACCTGTGTGGTCATTTTCATCTGGGGAGGCATATATATGCCAATTGATGAGCTCAGATACGAGAAGCGAACTAATGATACATGAACTAAACTAACACAATTAATCACCAACAAGATCAGCTTCAAATCTATTTTAATCTACTAAAGACATAAGAAATACTAGAAATAATAAGCATTTACCTCTGAATGTTTGTTAAAGAGTTTTGGCTTGAATAATGTAGGAATATATAGTAATATGGATAATATTCAGGTATAAGGGTAGGGTAAAAAGGCTAATTGATAACTATAAAAGAAGACAAAATAGGAGGCCAACACTTCTCATTTTGAATTTTATGTCCTTGGACCAAGATGATATTCATAAAACAAGGTAAAGACAAGATAAGAGTATGGACTGAGATACTAAAAGTGATAAAAGTGTCTATGGATCATATGCTTCTTTTTATATTACTCCATATGAAGACAAATTTTTATGTGACTTCATGCTAGTGGATGCATGTCATTCATTGTCAAGAAGGCCCTTGCAATATGACTCAAATATAATCCATCATGAAAAAGAGAACACCTATAAAGTACAACATGATGGGTGGAATAATTTATTAAAACCATGGAAAGAGGAAGGGACATATGAAATATAATCTTTGTCTCTTTCAACAATGGGTTACAAGATAAAATACTAAGTAAAGGATAAGTTTGTTATATACTATCGCCAAGTGAATAAATGGGTGCAAACTTCCTCAAGGAGTGAAAAAATAATTAGTAGAGAACTCGGATGCAACTCGAATAGAATTACCAATAATTTATGTCCCTTGTGAAAAATTACAATACACCATATTGTCTTGGTCCCATGATCACAACTTCCTAATCAATATCCCTACAAGTTATTTCAACAATAAAATTAGGAAATGGGAAGGAAACATTTTTATTTGTTAGAGAATGGATTCATGAGGGAGACTTGTATGATTCCTTGTAACATAAGCTCTGCTCTAACCTAAAACCATGAGTCTTTGTTGTTGGATAGTTTGTGTTTTGCGTCATTGATGTCAACCCTGTCGGGGGAGTTAGTCTGTTTGGTTATGTGACAATGTTATTGATGACAAGTTGTTTGTGTCATAATGACAACAATGATAGGCATACACTAGCATGGAAGTGTTATCAATTGAGGCTATGTGCAAAGCATCACTTCGAAGGTATGCAAGCATCAAGTGCCCCCAGAAGGGAAGGAATGCAACTCAGATCCTTACTTCGAATCTAAACCAGATCAAGACAAAAGAAATAATAAGTAACTCATCGAAGGTTCTAAGCCATTGATTTTTTTTAAATGTTGATATATGTCAAGGTCACATAAGAGAGTCCACATATAGATGACATTTAGAGACCAAGGATTGAAATCGTGCCAACAAGTATTGGATTACTAATAGGGGGGAGTGAATATGTAATCGATAATTTATACCACTTATTAATACTTTTAACCACAATGTATATTATTTCAACTTATTCAACAATGTTCATCAGTTCATCATCAATATATTATTTCATCATAAACATTAACATCCATCAGTGCATAATGAACAATAATAAACACATCCACACAATACACAGTACACCAGTATTTTACATGGAAACCGAATGTGGGAGAAAACCATAAAATGATTTTATTATGTTTCTTTAAGAATTACATTCAAGGAATCCCAACTTCCAATTCTCCAGCTTGAACTGGAAGGAGGCTCCAACCCCCTATTTTCTCAGACTACAACTTGAGGGAAGCTCCAACTCCCCAATTCTCTGGCTACAACTAGAAGGAGGCTACAACCCCCTATGTTATATGGATACAACTTGAAGGTGGATATAACCACTTAGTTCTTAGTCTCTAAACTGAAGGAATCTCCGACTCCATGATTCTCTGACACCAACAGAAGGAGGCTACAACCCCCTTTCCTTGCCCCATCATGGCACCCTGAAATATAAGTGTCAAATAAATGATGAAACCACTGCCACACTGTCACTATGAGATATACCAGTGTAAACATGTACTAATCTGTGCCAACAACCTATAACCAACCTGTACCAATAGCCTGTGATCAACCTGTACTTGTAATCAACATGTGCCAACAAAAACCAACAGGTACATGACCTTTCTATACTGAAACTCACATATGTACAAGGCATATTTATACTGCAGCCTATGTATGTACATGACCTGTCTATATTGCATCATGCATACACCTTCAAAATGCTAGGTTTTTCACCTTTCTGAAACTCAGACTCTTTGTTGCCTCTGTCACATCAACTTGCAACATGTCCCAACCTGTACCAATCAACATGTACCAATCAACTTGTAATATCAACCATATACAGCAATCACTCACACAACATGTACCATCACAAGTGCATTAACTATGCAAATCACAATACCTCATAACCATCACCAAAACCAAAATGTGATTTTACTAATATATCAATATTTCTATGCCACATCATCCATATACCATGTGTCAACAATACTACTAGCTAGTGCCTCTAACCATGCACCAAACATGTACCAATCATAGAAAGTGTGACGCAGACTTCGACCCTAGGGCCAAGATCCACTCAGGATCGTTCTAAATCTGCCCCTTGAGCCTGATTGACTCTTTCGTTCCTCTACAGGGAATCCCACACACACACACACAACAACAACAGTGTATCCACAGGTCCTTATGAGTATGCCCGCGTGATCAAACCACAAAGAATCACTCAAAATATTCTGACCTTAATAGTATGGTCGCACCCTCTTCCAAATCGAGACTTTTCTTTTCTTTTCGGGATTTCGGGTTTCATGATTTCACAAATCCTGTTGTCGAGTTTCTTGTCTCTTCAACCTCCGAAACCCGAAATGCCAAAATGCCAAAACCTTCGACTCCATCCTCCTTCACAACTGCATCATGTTTCACGAATTTGGAAGTTCCAGTACAAAGAACCCTGACCTCTTGCCTTCACAACTTCTAAAATGCCGAACCCTGATGCATTCAGCAAAGGCTGGATCCCCAACGAGACTTTTTGTGATTTCGGTACTTCGGAATTCGCGATTTCGCAAATCCGGATGCAAGACTTCCGACTCTTTGACCTCTGAAACCCCAAAATAGTCACCGAGGTTTGACTCCACCTATTGACAAGGATAGACCACCTGTCCACTCCACTATCTTCTATCTCCGACGCGGACTCTTGCCATCTGTCACCTTTCCCAAGTTTCAGGACTTAAACAACCCTTCGATAACCCACATTATTTCGGGCCTCCGGGTACCGGGAGTTCAAAACTCTCGATCCCAAAACACATGTCACCACAATCCCCGAATTCTTGAACCCCGAAACATTGAACTGCCAAAACGCACCTTCACAAATATTTCACGTTTCACAACTTCGGGGGTTCTGATGTGAAGTGTCTCGAATCCTTATCAATGAGAAGGTCGAAACCATGATCCCCGAAATACCGAAATTCCACTTCAAGGATATTTCGGGTTTCACAACTCCAGTATTTTCAATCCAAAGGCCCCTAGCTCCTTGTCATCAAGATTTTCGATATTTCGAATCCCGAGCTACTGAAATCCCGAAATTCCATGCTTAAAAATCCTTTTCGCCGATTCAGGAGTTAGAGTGACCAAGGATTTTGGCTCGTACTTTGGACTTACAAACACTGAATCCCTGAAATGATCAGACGGCTCACAACAGGTCACGATCAATGGTTCATGTTGATTCCTGATACCAAAGTGATAGGTTCATCCAACCCTTATCCACTTTGCAACTATTCTGGATCCTATGGTCCCCGTGACTTCAAGAGTTCTCCTTGGAGAATTATGATCGCTCGTTTCCTCCTTGAAAATTCCTGTGAAATAAACCAGTGTTCTCCCATTGGAACTTAGCTTCTGCACGGTGTCTTCAATCCCCGTCTTCCTTTGAGTACCTTCAAAAGTGTTGACCCTCTTGAGCTTTCACTTGCGAATTCAAGCCTTCCTAGAAAGGGCCTCTGCTCACACACCTTCCGACAATTCTTCAAATACTTCTGCATATTTGATTTCCCGACTATGTGCACTTCTACTGGAATGAGAACAATGGTATCTCTCCTGAGCTTCAAAGATGAACTTTGAACCTTCGTCAATGCACTCCTTGTGGATGTTTCACTGCACCCCTTGCAGGAAATTCTTTCTCAGGAAGAGAAACAATTGAAACTCATTCTCTTTCTTCTCTCGGACTTCAAACATTCAATATGAAATCATACATTCAACTCAGTAGCAAAGTAAATGCATAAAAGAGAGATTAAAACAACTGTAAGCATACCATTCACCATGTATAGACAGAAAACATCATAACACCATGAAATCTGATTCAAAGCTTCATATATTAATTCAAAGCTCCTGTACATGGATTCTTCTCTACAACTCTCTTCTACAGTTTTCTTCTTCTATGCTCTATGCTAATGTTACAATGATCTAATGAATGTCATAATACAAAGACAAGGGTGCTATATCCATTTTCCCTCCTGTTCTTTTAGACTATCTAATCTATAATTTAAATCTACCTACTTTCATTAATTTTGCATAAATGCCTTAATGTTTTATAAATGAGAGAAATCACTCATGATATGTTTACAACCCCCAATATATAAATGCAAGTACATCACCTTCCTAACTATTACATTATATCCGCTCCCTTATACTTTCGAAACATGAAAAACATGAAAAAAAAATGCATGTTGCGCTTTCCAGCTGTCCTTCACCTCCACGCTTGCTTGATTGCTTACGATGCTCTTGCATCATACTCCCTTGCTTGAAAATTTTCATGAACTCCTATTCATGAGCTCTTGCACGGTCTATCCATGCTTCTGAATTTCTGCTTCATCTTCCTAGCTGGCATCTTCAACTGGATGTCCCTTCCACTTGACCAAGTATTCAAAATACTCCTTCCTCCGGGTCTTTTTGCTAACTCTTTTGTCAATTATGCTTTCCATATGTGGATTTTCAGCTACAGGAATTTGTTTAGTCCATTGAACCTTTGTTTTTTTATCCTTTTCTCCTGCTTCTCCAGCTCTGTAAGGGTACAAATCCACAATGTTGAATATCGGTGAAATTCTGACCCCCTCGGGTAATTCAATCTCATATGCGTTTGCCCCAAATTTCTTCAAGACCTTGCATGGTCCAATCTTTTTCATCTTCATCTTATTATATGTTCCCCTTGGGAACCTCTCCTTCCTCAGATGTGCATGAACCAGATCACCAACTTCAAATTGAAGTTCTCGCCTGTGTTGATCTTCTCTGCGCTTGTATTCTTGACTTGAATTCTGCAATCACTCCTTGACTTTGCTGTGAAAATCCTTCATTACTTCTGCAAAATTCTCTGCGCTAGCACTCTTGAATTTAGTTTGTTCTGAATCTCTCAATTCAGAAACTCCTCTTGGCTGCATTCCATATAAAATTTGGAATGCACTCTTCCCTGTGCTTCTGTTGATCGAATCATTATAAGCAAATTCCACCTGTGGCAGAATGTGATCCCACTGACTGTGGTGTTCAGTCACTAGGCTCCTCAGCAAATCTCCCAAGCTTATGTTCACAACTTCTGTCTGCCCATCCATCTGAGGATGATACGCTAAGATAAAAGACAAACTTGTCCCCAACTTCTTCCATAAAGTCCTCCAGAAATATCCCACAAACTTGGTATCTTGATATGAAACTATACTCCTTGGCAAGCCGTGAAGTCTGATGACTTCTTTGAAAAATGGGTTCACAATATGAGTTGCGTCGCTGGTTTTCTGGCATGGTATGAAATGTGCCATCTTTGAAAATCTGTCTACCACCACAAATATTGAATCAAATCCTCTTTGTGTCCTTGGCAACCCCAATATGAAATCCATGTTCACTGCATCCCACGACCTCTCTGGTATGGGTAATAGATGGTATAACCCTGTGTTTTGCCTTTTCCCTTTTGTGTGCTGACAAATAATACATCTGTCCACAAATTTATTAACATCTATTCTCATCCCTGGCCAAAAATATGCACCATTCAATTTTGAGAACGTTTTGTCCTGATCGAAATGTCCGACCAATCCTCCACTGTGTTTTTCTTTCAACAGATTCTCCCTCATGGAGCATTTTGGAATACATAATTGGTTTCCCCTGAATAATAATCCATCCTGGATCATATATTCGGTCCATTGGCTTCTGTCCCTAAGAATTGGATTCTCAGATGCCTCATATGCCTCTTTAAAATCTGGGTCATCCTGGTACATTTATTTGAGGTTATCAAAACCCAAAGTTTTGACTCTGAACTCCTGCATAAGCAAACATTTCCTGTTCAAAGCATCATCAACTTTGTTAGCAGTTCCAAAAATATGCTTATTTACAAAAGTAAAATTCTGCATGTATTCAACCCATTTAGCATGTTTTTGGTTCAACTTCTCATGTTGAGTCACGAATTGTAAAGCATGATTATCACTATACAAAACAAACTCTTTAGGAACCAATAGTGTCTCCATTTCTTCAACGCTTGTATGACCGCATAAAATTCCTTGTCATATGTTGAGTATTTGACCTTCGCTTCATTCAACTTCTCGCTGAAGTATGAAATCGGCCTACCGTCTTGGCTCAAGACCACTCCAATTGCAAATCCACTCACATCACACTTGACCTGAAATGTCTTGCCGAAATCTGGCAAAACCAAAATTGGCTGCTCCGTGATCTTCTTCTTCAGCAGATTGAAACTCTTTTCTGCTTCCTCTATCCAATGAAAATATTTGTATCTTTTCTTCACCGTATCCATCATCGATGCGCTAATCCCACTAAAATTTCGAATGAAATTCCTGTAGAAACTAGCTAAACCATGGAAGCTTCGAACTTCAAACACACTTTTCAGTGATGGCCAATTCTTAATTTCATTCACCTTATCCAGGTCCATCTTCAACTCATTTGCAGAGATAAAAAAACCCAAATAAATGAGTTTTGTCCTCATAAATGTTGATTTTTTCATATTTATCAGCAATTTCTCTTGCTGCAATCTCCTCATCACCGTAACTAAATGCTTCAAGTGTTCGGCTTCTATCTTGTTGAAAATTAATATATCATCAAGATATACAATGATGGATTTCCCTATGAAATCCTTCAAGAATTCATTCATTAATCTCATGAAAGTACTAGGCACATTTGTTAATCCAAATGGCATGACAAGCCATTCGTATAGCCCTTCATTCATCTTGAATGTTGTCTTCCATTCAACACCTTCCCTCATGTGAATTTGATGATATCCACTTTTCAAATCAATCTTTAAAAAATATTTTGCTCCACTCAAGCAATCCATCAAATCATCCATCCTTGGAAATGGAAATCTGTGTCTGATGGTAATCTTGTTGATTTCCCTTGAGTCTGTACACATTCTCCAGCCTCCATCTTTCTTTGGGCTGAGCACTATTAGAACAACGCATGGACTCAAGCTTTCTCGAATCAATCCGTTGTCCATTAATTCTTGGACTTGTCTCTTGACTTATTCATTCTCTTGCGGTGTTAACCTGTACGCATATTTGTTTGGTAAACTGGCTCCAGGTATAAGGTCAATGTGATGACTTATACTCTTGATGGGTGGCAACGAATAAGGTAGTTTTTCCACCACTATATCAGTGAACTCTTCCAGCAACTTCTGGATTTCCTTCGGTAAATCATCTATTCTTGTACTAGTTAAAACAATTCTAGGCTTCCTGACTACAATAAATTGTGTGTCTTCTTTCTTCTTAACCTCATTAAGAAGTTCCTTCCCACTCATGAGAAGTACAGTGTTGCTCACCTCTGGTTTTACTTCTTTATCCTTAATCGACAGCAACATGTGAGTTCTCCCATTTTTCTCCAGGGTGCATGTGTTCTTTCTCCGATCATGAATCACATTCCTGTCATATTGCCACAGTCTCCCCAACAATAGATGACAAACATCCATGGGAATGACATCACATAATATTTCATCCTTATATCCTCCTATTTTAAATTCAACTAAACATTGTTTAATGACATTTACCAGATGTCCTTTTTGTAGCCACGAAACTCTGTATGGGCTTGTATGTACAACAGTCTCCAGCTCCATCTTTTCTACCATCTCTGTAGAAACGAGATTGTATGTTCTATTGCTGTCCACGATGACCTTGCATACCCTGTCTTCAGTTTTGCAAGCAGTCTGAAACAGATTGTTTCTTTGGGATGGGTTCTCTGCCTCTTTCTCTGGCGTTAAGAGAACTTTCCTCATCATCAAGGATCTTCTACCTCAACATTCCATCCTTGAGCTTCGACAATGTGAGTCTCACCACCTTATTTCTTCTTATTTGGACACTCATAAAATTTATGTCTAATTTTCCCACAGGTAAAACATTACACTTCACCTCCTCGGCCTCTTCCTCTTCCTCTAGCTTGAGGAAAAGTATTTCTATCGGCATACTTCCCTCTCTGTGAGCTTCCTCCTCTCTCAGTTTGAGTTTGAGGTTTCTTCCCCTCTTCTTTAGATTTCTGAGTTCTATCTTGGGCAACTGCTTTGCCTCTAGCTTGACTCATGCCTCGTCCTCTTTGACCTTGCTTTTGGCTCAGCTTCTCTTCAGCTTTCAAAGCCATCTGATAAGCATCCTCCACATTCCTAATTATCATCATGCTCATCTCATCTTGAATTTCATATCAAAGACCATTCATGTACCTGAAAACCTTTCATCATCGCTCTCCCGATGACCTGCCCTGATGTTGATCTTGTAGAATTCTTCAGTGTACTCTTTCACTATCATATGCTTTTGTCTCAAGTTCTACATCCTTCAAAACAAAGTGATTTGATAATCCTTGGGTATGAATTTTGCTTTCATCTTCACAACCATTCTGTCCCAGCTTTTGATTTTCTGCTTGCCTTTACAGTGTTTGTCAGCCTGCAGTTCATCCCACCATAATGTTGCATGCCCTTCAAGTCTAGTGACACGATGTTTGACTTTCTTATCTTCCTCGACATCCTCATAGTCGAAGTATTTATCTAGAGCTCTAATCCAATCTAGAAGCTCTTCAACATCTAGGTTTCCTTCATACATTGGAATGTCCATCTTTTCTCTAGCACCTATCCTTGCAACAACCCTAAATAGGAATTCTTCTGCAGCATCTTCGACTGTGACTTCTTCTCCTTTGTGTCCAGCTTCATTTTCGTTGTTGGCCTCCCTGAAATCCCTAGCGTCGAATATGTACCTATGTGTTGTCTCCATGGCATCAAGCCTCACACATTTCTCTTTCCACTGCTAGATCAGGCATTGGTCTGTCTCTTCTTCTCGGCGGCATGGCTGAAAATGTTCCTCCTTTCCCCTGCTACAGAAAGAAAAGAAATTGTTCTAGGCTCTGATACCACTTTGACTTAGGCCTCGACCCTAGGGCCAAGATCCGCTCAAGATCATTTTAAATCTGCCCCTTGAGCCTGATTGACTCTTCGGTTCCTCTACAGGGAATCCCACGCACACACACACACAACAACAATGTATCCAAAGGTCCTTATGAGTATGCCCGCGTGATCAAACTACAAAGAATCACTCAAAATCTCCTGACCTTAATAGTATGGTCATGCCCTCTTCCAAATCAGTACTTTTCTTTTCTTTTCGGGATTTCGGGTTTTGCAATTTCACGAATCCTGTTGTCGAGTTTCTTGTCTCTTCAACCTCCGAAACCTGAAATGCCGAAATTTCAAAATCTTCGACTCCGTCCTCCTTCAAAACTGCATCATGTTTCCCGACTTCAGAAGTTCCAGTACAAAGAACCCCGACCTCTTTCCTTCGCAACTTCCAAAATGCCGAACCCCGATGCGTTCAACAAAGGTTGGCTCCCCAATGAGACTTTTTGCAATTTCGGTACTTTGGAATTCGCGATTTCACAAATCTGGATGCAAGACTTCCGACTCTTTGACCTTAGAAACCCCGAAACAGTCACCAAGGTTTGAATCTACCTATTGACGAGGACACACCACCTGTCCACTCCACTATCTTCTATCTTTGACGCAGACTCTTGCCATCTATCACCTTTCCCAAGTTTCGGGACTTAAACAACCCTTCGACAACCCATGTTATTTCGAGCCTCCGGGTACCGAGAGTTCAAAACTCTCTATCCCAAAACACATATCACCACAATCCCCGAAACACCGAACTGTCAAAACGCACCTTCACAAATATTTCACGTTTCGCAACTTCGGGGGTTCTGATGTGAAGTGTCTCGAATCCTTATCAATGAGAATGTCGAAACCCCGATCCCCGAAATACTGAAATGCCACTTCAAAAATATTTCTGGTTTCGCAACTCCAGTTTTTTCAATCCAAAGGCCCCTGGCTCCTTGTCATCAGGATTTCTGGTATTCCGAATCCGAACTACCAAAATCCCAAAATTCCACGCTTAAAAATCCTTTTCACCGATTCCAGAGTTAGAGTGACCAAGGATTTTGGCTCGTACTCCGGACTTACAAACACTGAATCCCCGAAATGATTGGACAGCTCACAATAGGTCACGATCAATAGTCCATGTTGATTCCTGATACCAAAGTGATAGATTCATCCAACCCTTATCCACTCTACAACTATTCTGGATCCTATGGTCCCCGTGACTTCGGGAGTTCTCCTCAGAGAATTATGACCGCTTGTTTCCTCCTTGACAACTCCTGCGAAATAAACCAGTGTTCTCCCACTTGAACTTAGCTTCTGCATGACATATTCAATCCCCATCTTCCTTTGAGTACCTTCAGAGGTGCTGACGCTCCTGATCTTTCACTTGTGAATTCAAGCCTTCTTAGAAAGGGCCTCTGCTTGCACACCTTGCGACAATTCTTCAAATACTTATGCGTATTTGATTTCCTGAATCTGTGCACTTCTATTGGAATGAGAACAATGGTATCTCTCCTAAGATTCAGAGATGAACTCTGAACCTTCGTCAACGCACTCCTTGCGGACATTTCACTGCACCCTTTGCAGGAAATTCTTTCTCAGGAAGAGAAACAATTGAAACTCATTCTCTTTCTTCTCTCAGGCTTCAAACATTCAATATAAAATCATACATTCAACTCAGTATCAAAGTAAATGCATAACAAAGAGATTAAAACAATTGTAAGCATACCATTCACCATGTATAGACAAAAAACATCATAACACCATGAAATCTCATTCAAAGCTTCATATATTAATTCAAAGCTCCTGTACATGGATTCTTCTCTACATCTCTCTTCTACAGTTTTCTTCTTCTGTGCTCTATGCTAATGTTACAATGATATAATGAATGTCATAATACAAAGACAAGGGTGTCTATATCCATTTTCCCTCCTGTTCTTATAAAGTGTCTAATCTATAATTTAAATCTACCTACTTTCATTAATTATGCATAAATGCCTTAATGTTTTACAAATGAGAGCAATCACTCATGATCTGTTTAAAACCCGCAAGATATAAATGCAAGTACATCACCTTCCTAACTATTACATTATATCTGCTCCCTTATACTTTCGAAACATGAAAAACATGAAAAAAAATGCGTGTTGCGCTTTCCAGCTGTCCTTCGCCTCCATGCTTGCTTGATTTCTTACGATGCTCCTACATCAAAGTGCCTCTAGACATGTACCAAGAATATCCCTCAATAGATCAAATCTGATAACATAGATCTCATACTCAATATCACAAGAATATCATTCAAACCATGTGCATCTATGTATCTCTATTCATGTGCCATACATGTGCATGCAATCAAAATCATGTATAATAAATCATCACATGGACTAGACATCAAACCTATAAATGTGTGTAGTATTTTTTAGCTAGATCTATTCTGTGTAGGTTCAACACATTTACATGGTATCAGAGTCGACGGACTTCTAAGCAAAAGCTACACCAAATCATTTTTTGCAGGTACAAAAGATTAAAGACACCAAAAAGATGGATTATTCACTGGAAATACTTCTCATGCCTCATAACTATTTGGAATGGAAGCCAAATTTTTTTCTTCTGCTAAGATTCAAAGGCTTATACCAAATAACCATGGCAATGGAAGTAGAGTGTGATTCTGCCGATGAGAAAAATGATTTTCTCAATAGACAAGATATGGCCATAGGATGT
>JASDQU011028062.1:12851-23393 GCA_032191745.1 Picea mariana
GTAAGATAGGGTGTTACCCCTTAAAGTCCTCCATAAACATTTTCATACTAATCGTGCATGATCCCAAGTAGGCCAAGTGTTGTTGACATCCTCTGATACCAATTTGTAACACACCCATCGTGGGGGCGTCAAAGTTTCTCTCTTCTTAAGAGAATCAAAACCCCCATTCAGGATTTCTATTCCATTATTCTCTTCCATAGATTTCTAGCCATGGTCTCCATGCTCCAAACCGATCTCAGAGCGAGCAGATATCCTCTCCCAATTTATTTGGGTTCTTCCATCAATATATACTCACATATGACCGCGTTCTATGACCAGACTACAAGACAACAGGCGCCAAAACAATCGTCGCATGAATCCTCCAGAGTGGAAAATCTCTGAAGTTCACAATCTGACGCTACGTGTCCTCAGAGATTTTGACGGCCCTAATTCACTTCAGGACTTCGGCGTTTGGGAGTTTCAAATGCTCCAAAGTATTTTCTCCCTGAAGTACTCCATACGGAGTTACATATCGAGTTCCACGTATCCCTCGCGATTGACAGTTATGATCTACTTTGGGACTTTGACGTTCGGGAGTTTTGAACACTCCAAACCCTTTTTCCTCTGAAGTACTCTGCACCTGGAGTTACAGATCAAGCACCACACATCCCTCATGATCGAAGGTTGTGATCTACTTCTAGACTTTGGCATTCGGGAGTTTCAAACAATCCAAATCCTTTTTCCTCCGAAGTACTCTCTACTCGGAGTTATGTATCGAACCCCATGTGTTTTCCCCAATCAATGGTCGATATCCATCCTTTTTCCCACCTCGGGTGACTTGTAGTCAATGATCCTCTCTTTCCTCCGAAGTGCTCCATACCCAGAGTTACAGATCGAGCACCATATGTTTTATTCCAATGGACGGTTCAAATGAACTCTGACTCTGCCACATTCGGGAGTTCTTGTTCAACACACTCCCTTTTGTCCTGGAGTAACTTTTCTATGAAATGGAAGATCTTTTTCCATGCGTCCCTTTCAAACGAATGACTGGGATGAATTTGTGACTCCGGCCTTCGGAAATCCTCGTGCCTTCAAACTTCGATTCTCTTGTAGTGACTTCTCTCCGGAGTGTAGGATCTGATGACACCTGTCTCTTTGGCTTGGACAACTCAAATCTGCTTCGGCCCCTAGCTCTTTAGGAGTTTTGTGATGAAAACCCCTCTTTTCTCCCAGAGTCGGTCAACATTGGGTTGAACACAACGTCAATCTGATAGTCCAAGGGTATCTACGTGACCCTTGATATCTACTGCTCGTAACTTCCATTAAAGGGTCCCTTTGGTCCCAGTGTGTGCCACTCCGAGAGGGCCACCTGCCAACATCGTCACTCGACACATGGCCCCCCACATGATCTCTACGTAATACACACATCCCCATGATCAAACATTCGTGAGGGATCCCAAAGGATCCTTAGATCCATGGTCCACATTAACTTCGGGACTTTGAGGGTTTTGGTGTTACCAAACCTTTGTCCTCCCAAAGTGGTCAATGTCAGGTTGACTATATCGTAGATCAGATGGTTGGGATAGTTCTCGGCCATCCTTAGATCTATGACCTAGATTAAATTCAAGACTTCAAGACTTCAGGGGATTCACCTCATGTGTGATGAATATGCTCAATTCATTGGACTCATGAAGTCTGAAAGGTTCTAAGGGTTAATGCTTGCGCTCCTTCTCCAAATCCGAAGATCATGAAGAAATTCGGCTCCTCCCGAACTAATGTCATCCATTTGTCTTCCAAACAAAAGTATCTCTCCTTTTGGGGCTTGAATCTTGCTATCCTTCCTAAGCTTTGTCATCTCCTTAAGTACTTAGGTATTTTGCGCTATTTCTCCTGAACTTAACACTTGAAGAAATATTTCGCACACCCCTTGCCCTCATTTATCAACTATAGAACTTAAGGGGGTTCTTGGTCTTTTCCCACATCACACGGACTCTATGCATACATGCACTACCTCTCCTGAGCTTAATAGACTCCTTCCTTCAGAATGACTGGGAGTGTTGGCATGCACACGTTAGGCTATGCCCAAGGTCAAAAAATTCACAACTCATTTATTTTAACTTGAGCCACCATGGGGCTCAGGAATTTTTGTGTACAAGACAAAAATTCCTTAATTTCTTAAATACACATGGAGAAAACATACTCATTCCTGCAACATTCATAGCATATCCAACTTTAATTCACGGTTACCTCTTAAATACACAAGATATGAGAATACTTATCTATTATAGGTTGTATCCAACTAACTGACTGTGGGTGTTTGTCCTTCCACCCAACCATAGGCTTAGAGGAATTCATTCTTAGTTCTCTTTCCACCCC
This sequence comes from Picea mariana, assembly GCA_032191745.1. Classification (NCBI taxonomy): domain Eukaryota; kingdom Viridiplantae; phylum Streptophyta; class Pinopsida; order Pinales; family Pinaceae; genus Picea; species Picea mariana. The sequence goes on from JASDQU011028062.1 coordinate 15,207, forward strand.
TGTGCCAGGCCATGATATGACCAGGGAATTCATGCCAATTCTCATCAATCCTTTCTCTTTCACATCTTTTGTGAGGTTTATCAGATGCTTCCTCAGCATCAAGTTCACGATGTTCTGCTCAGGTCCCGTTCTCTGCATACTATGAGAGATATCTCTCTCTATCACAACCTTGATGAGGTTTATCAGATTCTTTCTCCACATAAAACTCGTGGCCTTCAACTTGTTCTCTCCTGTTGGAATTTTTTTCGCATTCTCCACTCTTCTCTTCATATTCTCTTACATTCTTGCACACACATCCCTCCTATCATCTTCCCTCTTGTAAGAAGGAAACCCGCGTCAGTCTAGGTCTGCCAGACCCTGTGGTACTTGGGGCTTACCTTCTATGGCTATACCATGCTTCCATTCATGGGGGTGGTTGAAGGTTCAACCACCAGTCCTTTTCTTATTAATTTTTCTCTTATCATTTTCACATTCTTTCCTCTGGTGATATCATGGCTAGTACTTTCAAGGCTTCACCCCCACAGTCATTTATTAGCAATTAAACAATAATACATTTACATTGTTCCCATGCCACAACATGGTAATAATAATTAATGATTAATTACAAGTTGGGGGAAACATGGATGTTACACCAAACTACCCAAAACGAGGTCCACAAAATTGTTGGCTTTTCATCTTTCGAGGTTAGGGTTTTGGATTTTCTTTATGATAAAAATTCCTTTGGAGCGTCATTATAAAATCATTTTCTTGCAAATGCGAGTAGTGGATACATCTCTTCTCATAGATAAGATTCCACCATTCTAGAAAGTATTTCACTCTGTATTTTTACAGTCTTTGTACATTTTCGCTCATTAATAGAAAATTGTGTATTACTGTATCTCTGTGTTTATGGTTTCATATATGATACATTTATGTTATATTATTGGATATCCGAGATATCTTTGTACATTTCTTTATTATGTATCCGCTTTCATTTTGTGCTGAAAATAATCTAGATCAGTGGTATTAGAGCAAGCTGCTCTTGATTGTTTTTCAATGCATGTCCCCGACGAGGTCCGAGTATGGAAAGTTGTGTCCTGAGCTTGTATCTCTTGAAGAAAATCGCTCTTGAATGTCCAAGAAACCCTCCATGGCAGAAGAAAATAAAAATGACAGAGAAGACGATTCTATTAATATGTTGCTTGAGCAAGATCTCACATGACAGAGGGACGAAATGATGGAGAATTTTTCCAACATTCTTCAACGCCTTCTGATAACAACAAGAAAGTCTTCATCAAGTGACCACTTTGGAAGTACCTCACCTTTCAAGGTAAAATTTAATTTAGATATTCCCATATTTGAAGGATAGAGAGATGCAGATGCCTTAGAAAAATGGTTAAATCTGCTAGAAGGTTATTTCTCTGTTCATAATTTCTCCAACAGGGAAAATATCACCTTCTCACTCCTTAAGGCTCTCCCCCATGTCAAACATTGGTGGGAAACTTACTGGAGGCAAAGTTCCATAGAGGAGTCTGGATTATATGGGGCTAAGCCCACTTGGGTTTTTTTTGTGGATGTGGTAAAGGAACAATATTACCCTGTTGGAAACTATGAGGACAAGTACATGAGATGGACCACACTGTGGCAAGAAAGGGGCCAAGCAGTTCTGTATTTCACCCATACGTTCCATACCTTGCGCACCAAGTTGGGTATCAAAGACTCCGAACGAAATTTGGTTCTGAAATACCATGGGGCTTTACACAGATACATCCAAACTGAAATGGATTTTCTGGACATCTCATCACTCGGTTCTGTTTATCAATATGTTGTTAAAATCGAGTAGAAGTTTCAGAAGTTTAAGAACCAAAACAAACGAGAGTTCGGGTATGAAAATCCGCAACAACCAAAGTATGATAAAGACGACCCTAAAAAAAAACATCCTAAAAACTATTCCAAGCCACAGGAAAAGAAGGGTCACAAAAAGATGAAGAAGGACTCTGGAAAATGGTGTGATTTCCACAAAATCCCCTGGCACAACACCGATGAATGTTTCTCAAAACAGTCATTGGTGGTCGAGATAAAAGAAAAGGAGTTGAACCCTAATTCTAAATTTGATTATGAAAATACTGATAGAAGACAAATCATTGACACAGACCCCACTGCTATTGTCACGACCACAACAATTTGACTAGAAGAACCAACAGATTCTGAAGAGGGGGAGTGCCTTTTTCATTCACATAAGTGGGTGAAGAGTACCTTGCTGAATTTTATTGTTGATAGTGGAAGCTAGAAGAACCTCATCTCAACAGAGGTCATCAAACAGTTGGGATTGTCGACAACACCACACCCGTAGCCATACAACATCGAGTGGCTTCGCCAGGGATGAGATATTTGTGTCAGCCAACAGTTTTGATTGTCATATGACATCCAACCCTTCAAGGATGAGGTATTATGTGATGTTTCCCCCCTAGATGTCTATGATGTTCTCTTGGGCCAGCCATATATGTGGAAGCGCCATGCTATTTATGAGTCTCGACCCCTTAGTGTCTTTTTTACTATGGGGGGTCATCTCTATAGGATACCAGAGGTAATTTCGACTATTGTCCCACCTAAACATTTCTGCAAGGTAGTATCTCATACTACAAAATTCAGCTTCTTCACAGACTATTCAAAGTGTGAACAAAAGAACACCACTGCAGCCTCAGTCCAAGAACCTTTTATCCAACAGAAGCATGTTGCAAATATTGTAGCAAAGTGTAAATATTCCTTCTACACATAGACATATCATGTAGCCAAACTCGTTAAAAAGGTCCAACCCTTCCAACCATAGGTTCGTGGCAACCTTCAATAAGCTAAACAACACAACTTCACCAACAAGGCAAGCAACTCATCAGGATGCAGATTCAATAAACACTTTTCCCTCTCCCCCGGGCACTCAACGCAATGGATACCATTACTTCCTAAGGAGGAAGGATTGATCTAGGTGGATATTAGTGGCCACCCACCTTTTCCAACTAGCTCAAAACAATTTTCTGGCAATTTTGGCAATTTACTATTTGTATCATTTTTTAACTTCTTGGGCCATTTGAGGGCCTAAATGAAAGTTTTTAAAGATATAGCTTCTCAATGATATCAAAGGCTCTGATTGAGCCCCCAAAATGAATATCCTCGATGATACCTTTCCAACCAGCTATCATGTGCCCCAAATGGAGATCGTATGCCAAAGTTACACCCCTTGGAAGTTGATACACCAAACTACCCAAAACGGGGTCCAAAACACTATTGGATTTTCATTTTCTGAGGTTAGGGTTTTGGATTTTATTTATAATAAAAAGGCCTTTGGAGCCTCATTTTAAAATCATATTCTTGCGAATGCGAGTAGCGGACACATCTCTTCTCAGAGATAAGCTTCCACCATTCTAGCGAGTCTTTCACTTTGTATTTTTACAGTCTTTGTACATTTCTGCTCATTAATAGAAAATTGTGTATTATTGTATCTCTTTCTTTATGGTTGCATCTCTGATACATTTCTATTATATTATTGGATATCCTGGATATCTCTCTACATTGATTTATTATATCTCCGCTCTCATTTCATGCCGAAAATAATCCAGATCACAAAGCCATGTTGGCCTCCTCCTGACCACTACAACATCTCTAAGTAGATCCATTGGCCCTGCTAACTCTACTAATTGTCTTAAGGATGAAAAAATGAACTAGAGGGATCTGTATGGTCATCCTCTGGAGCCTCCTACTCCTCAATATCAATCTCCATGTGGAACACTCCACATCCCACAAAAGTATCCTTCTTTCTAGAAGGTTCTAACTTCGTCCTCTTCACCTTCGATATATGGATGTATATTGTCATGTACACAACTCAATGTCTGGATAGTCTGCTCCATGTATCAAAATAAAGACCATACAACATGTTTTCTCCCACAACCGTCACTATAAATCCCTCTCAGAGATATCACTTGTGACATGCCCAGAACAATGATAAGGACAAGAACAATCATCATTATAGCTCCCTCTTAGAGCTATCACCTGTGACTTGCCTAGAACAGGAACAAGGATAAGAATAAGAAACAAGAACAACACTTTTCCAGTGTTGTTACCAATCATTCCTTCATGGTAACCTACCCGGTACAAAGAAAAATAACAATAACCTCTCCTAGAAGAGATCAAATTCATCTTGGAAACAAGTGCATCATCAATGAGAATTTTACATAATGATCATAACATTGTTTAAGTACTATCAAAAATTGTATATTAGTTCTTGTGACATAACAGTAGCAACTAGCAGTAATATGCCTCTAAAGGTTGTTGTCATAGCTACAACATTCTCTTGAGATGAAAGAAATATTAAACCTGATATACTTTTAAAATAAAATCAAAATATGTCAATCAAACCTAGAACTTGGAGTATTAACTCCTAGCGAGGGTGTGTTGCTCCTCTGAATGCACTAAATCCAAGATCACTACTTGGACAAGGTTCATTTGTATTCTTTCCAAGTGCATATCCCATGAAAACACCCTCATGATATAACTTGAAAACATATACAAGTGCATAAGAACCATCTTGACAAGAAGAAGTCAGAAAATATGAAACATAAGGTTCAATGTTGAGGAAAATGTCAATAATCCTGGAAACCCTAAAATTTCAAATTTGACAGAATGCCAATCTAAGAGCACCAATAGGTGCACTAGGGAAAGGCAATTTTCTCTATGCCAAAATTTTCCCAACTCAAACCAATAAATGCTCAACGAGCTTCACAAAAGTGTTACTGCTACTGTTGTAGAGAGATAGGGGTGAAATTACAATTTTCACCAAATTACAATATGAGAGGTGTAGTAAATGTGTTGGATAAAGGTGAGTTGATAAGTGGTGGAGATATATCCAACAAATTTTCAGGAAGTGCTCAATGAGCTTGACAAGTTCAGATCAGTGCAGTGACGGTTAACAAAATATTATGCAATGGCAATATTTCAACAAAGCTCGGGTACCATGCTGATTTTTCTTATTCTCAGATCTTGATAGTTATTTATTTATGATTTCAAAAAAGATTCACTTTCATACCATAGTTATCATAGAATAAATATACAGTAAAAATCTCAATTATAACAATGCAATGGAAATAATAAGATCTACAAATATTAACCATGCACAATAGACACAAGACCACAAGAATTTATCCTGGGAAACCCAACCTTGGGAGAAAACCTAACAACCTTTCTTATAGAATAATTCAGTTTAGGATATTACCAATACAACACCATCACCAGATCAAAATACCATACAAATAAAATCCTCCCCAAGTGTAGTGCCTTCCCTAAGTGTGGCGCACTCACCAATATAACCAGAACTCCATAAAATAGCGAAATACCACAACTGTAGCTAAGAACTGGCTAGCGTGCACTAAAGAAGGAAATTTATCTCTCTATCCAAATGAAATTATCCAACATGTATTTATACTAATCCAAGCACCTGTCTTTTTCCTTTGGGGCCAGCTTCTCATTTTGGGTATTCAATTTTACTTTATTATTTTCTATATTTTACTAGTGGGGAAAAATTCTCTTCCTAGGTATTTGATTTCTTCCTAGGGATTATTTAATGGATAGATGGGTCTTGTTGTACTTCCTTATGGAGAATGGCTTCCTGAAGTTGTAAAACTTCAACAATTACTACTTCCATTTACCATGGCTTAACATTCTTCACATTAATGTTTGATGGGTCCCCTTTGAAGCAATTATTCATGTGATGGTTTTGTTGGAAATATATTTAGGTGGGTGATTTTTTCCATTGGTCTTTAATATTTAATGGTGGTAGTTTATGAAGACACTTGACACTTTTCGATAAGATGAGATTTTGATTCTTTATGAGTGGTTGATGGGAGGTTTTAATTTTGGTGTGTAGAGTAATGGGGTTTTTTTTTTTATTTACACCAAGTTTAGGGAAATGGATATTATTATTCTCCTCGCTAGGAAAATAAGAGGGGGAAACGAAGAAGAATACTAGAACAAGGGAAGAAGAATAAGGATGGAGTATAAGAGAAAAGAAGGAATCTAAAGAGGGGAAACCTAAAAACAATAGTACAACAAACGAAAGATTAGGCTATATTTTAAGCTTATTTTGATATATTTTCAACCATTGTAAGCCTAGCTAATACTAATACCAACAAGCATTGCCTCTTCTTATTTAGAATAAATTATTAGTTATTTTCAGTGGTGGTTTAAACACATTGAGGCATATATTTTCTATTGTCATATATTTGAAGTTTAATTTATATAAAGTGTTGGTTGTGAAAATATGAAATTCTCCCCTATGTAAGATTGAATTTTAAAATTAGGTGTGCTTCCATTTGATAGTTGTGTACTTTGTATGAATTTAGTATTGGTATTTGATCTGAAAAGATATTTTACACAACTATGGTTGAGTTATTAAGAATGTGTTGATTAACTAATTAGGAATCTTAAAGAAAGAGGAAGAAGTATAGAATAATCATAACAACCATATGAACATGTACAGAACTGAAATGAAGCATAAAACATCAACAAACCATAATACCAATGTGATAACGGAGTTTGGAAATCTCGCCTATGTCTTCGGGCCTTTGTCTCAGTGGGTGAGGCTTTCTTATTTCTGTTCAAAGCTCAATAGGTACATCACAACAGTTTCAAATGGTTAAAACTGATCTATTCTTGTTTTACCAGATCTTAAGAACCCAACAAAAGAAATGACACTCAAATCGGATGACCGGAGCTCCTAGAAATGGCCTGCAAAGGTGCACTCGTCAACAACTTCCCTTCATAAAAATGTCTTTGGCTTGGAAAATATTCAGCATAAAACTTCTCTGAATCTCCTTCCATGGCCTCAAGAAGGCTAGGTTTATATAGATCTAGAGTTGGTAACCATCTTCTAACTTACTCCCAAGATCTGGCCTCAAAACGGGCCCAATATCCCCCAATATTGGCCAAAAATCTCCAAATATGTTGAATAAAATCAACAAAATCACTATAATATAGTATAGAAACCCACTTTGGAGAAACATTGGGGTGCAACCCCTTATGCGCTRGCCCTTGATTATATGGGAGCCCGCCATATGGCCACGCACTAGCACCTAGCATGCTAGCTCCCCACTTCTCATCTTTGGGTCATATGTGAAAGGCCATATGGCCTAGCCCTAGTCCTCTACACCCTTTCCTCCGGTGTAGGCCCCCTCTATGTGGTAGCCCTAGTMTTGTGGCATGATCCATGTGGCCATGCCCCCCCCAACTCCATGCGAAAGGTTCAACGATCCTGGATCCTAGCCCACGGTTGGGCGGGGCTGATCCTGCCGACCGGGGCTATCCCACCATGCTCCACCATGGTTAACATATATTAAAAATGAATCATCTCTATAACAAGAAACCACCACAGACTGAATGGTTAACACCCAATTGTCAATTCGTTGGCGCCCGAGGAGGTCATAGGTTCAAACCTCCCGACCTAGAAAAATGTTTACCCAACTTTCATTGGGCATCCGCAGGGTGCCACTTGGCACCACCTGATTGGGCCACGTGCAAATCCAGGATTGGCCCACATCACCAATTTGTATGCCCTGTCACCCTGCCACCTGTCTGACATGTCAGCAAGCCGTATGCCTAGTCACCTACCCAACTGTCATCCATACACCACGTGTCCATCTGTTTTAGGGACACGTCACTGTACGGACTGCCATGTGTCATTTGTACAGTGACATGTGTTAAATCTGTACAGTGCCAAATTAGCCTGGAAATGATGAAAATGAGTGACACGTGTCACCTCTTGGTGATGCCATGTCAACATGATGACATCATCATGACGTCATCCTAATGCATGCTGACATCACCTGTCGTACATGCTTATGTCAGCGTTGACTTTGACCTGGTTGAATTTTTGCCTATTTGGCAAAATGAACAGAACACGATATCACGAGCATACGACATATGTTTGAGCCGATACAAGTTGCGTTGGGTTCATATCGATGATACCTACGCACATGTCCATTTTGAAGCCATTATGAGAACTTTGATTTTTAGGCCTTTTTGAGCCCCATCAAGCTCCTAGATCTGATTCTGGATCACACCTCCCCACTAAAGGACCTTTTGTTCCCCAAAATGTTACTGACCAGTCAACAAGTTTAATATAGGCCAGCCGACGTTTCCTTTTTCTTTGAACTCTGTCTTGTG
>JASDQU011028063.1:13294-41352 GCA_032191745.1 Picea mariana
TGCACCTGAGCCAACCAACCATGCCTTTTCATATTCATGTGTGCTTGAAGACTCCAAGTACACATCCTCTCCATCTTCCTTGGAGGTATTTTATTCTGTAGAAGGAGATTCTTCAAATCCCTTCTTTTTCTCAACTTTGGATTTACATTACTTCTTGTAGTGCTCTTCTTTTCCACATCTCCAACATAACTTTACAAACTTTATAGGAGATTTAGATCTACCTTTAAACTTAGATGTCCAACTTGAGAACTTAGACGTATTTCTTTCTCGGGAATGTCCTCTTGAAAATAATTTGTCTGTTCTTTGTCCTTCGATATTATTCTATCCCATCTCCTTCGAGAACAAGGATGAGACCACCTCATCAAACTTCAAGGAAGTTGTATTACTACCTATGTCCACAACTAGACTATCCCACGAGTGTAGTAAACAACACAATAAACTAATAGATTTATCTTCATCTGAAATTTTAATCTCAACAAATACTAATTGACTTACCACAATATTGATGGCATTCAACTACTCTTCCACCGAGTCTCCATCTCTCATCCTTAGGTTATACATATTCTTTCTCAGGAATAAATTATTTACTAGGGACTTAGACTGATAGAAATTTCTCAACTTATCCCATAAATCCTTGGTTGTAGCTTCCTTTGACACATTCAGTAATATTGAATCTGAGAGACATAGTTTGATTGTGCTCTTTCCCTTCCAATCCAAATTTATCCAGTCTTATGTTGAAGTTCCTGTAGGTGTAGTACATGGATCTACCACGATCCATTGATATATGTCCACCAACAAATCTTCCATCTTGAGCTTCCATAGCTCAAAAATGTTCCCATTAAACTTCTCAATCTCCATTTTCGAATTGCTCACCATTTCTTTTCACCTGAAAAATCGATACCACAAATCTCCCAATGTAACAGGGATTATCATAGTCCTGATCCAAAACCTTGACCACAAAGACATCCCCCTGAAGACAATAGATCTCTGATACCAAATGTAGATTTTAACCTTGTATAGTATTTACTACAAAAATATTTTTAGTAAAGGAACAAAAAAGACACAATGGAAAATACAAACATTACACAAAGATTTTTCCCATGGAAACCCAAACTAGGAAAACCAACATATTCTATATTTATTCATAGTGATACATTGTTTACAATACAATATACATATAGGAGCCATGTAGTGACCGTCATTTCGTTAAACTACCATAGAATTAAAACAGAGCAATAAATTTGAAATTTACTCAATCTAGCATATTCAATCTGAAATTTCAAAAATTTATTAACAATTTAATTCTAAAGATTCATAACTAACCTGAATCCAACCTGAATCTAATGCTATCTGCATCCGCTTGCTCCCTTCGTTTGAACCTGCTCCTTAGGACACCCCAAAACCAGCCACCCTACCGACTAGTACGCCTAGCCCTAGGACATCAATGGACGTCCTAGCCCTCCGAGCCCAAAAACTTTGCAGCCCCGGTGCACTGTAAATCCCATTGTAAAATTTCACTCTGTCCCAATACTCCCGTTCTCCACTCTCGTCGAATGCATGAATGAAAAATAATCCCCCTTCTCCATAATCCTTCTCCCCCCCTTATGCCTCCTTCACCGCCCTTCAATTTACTTCCCCCACCAACTACCTTATCCATTCACTTATTTCTTATTTATTGTCTTATCCTTTACTTAAATGTTCCCTTTTACGTATGGGTTACGTTATCCCCCTATGGGATACGTAACCCCATTTAATCATTACATTTTATTTTTAAACATTAATTTAATACTTAATCAATTAATGACTCACTTAATAATTAATCATTCATTAACCCTTAATTAAAGAGTTAATCATACTTAAGCTAATCATAGAAAAAAATTAATTAATTAATAACATATAATTAATTAAGGTTATATAATAATTAATTATAATTTAGCTAATTTTTAGGATTATTTATGAAATTATTCATATTAATAAGTAAAGGGTCATTACAAGCCAACGACATCCAAAACCATAACCCAATGACTTGGATTTGTCAAAAATCGTAATTCCCTAACCGGAAATAGAAAACCATCAGCAAAAACCATGTACCAAAAAATGCGACACTTCTACTCATGCAAAGAATATAACACATACCCAACATTCACAATATTGGCCATTATTATATCTAGTGTATGAAAAAGAAGAAGAAGAAGAAATAGGAACCAGAGGTGTCAGCATCATCTATGGTTGTTTAGTTTGCAGAGAAAATCAAGAAGGAATTTTCTTTGATGACATGTCCTTTATACAGTGGTTTTCTATTGTTTGAGGACATTAAAGTGTGATTTGTGGACAATGGAGATTCTTGGAATATGACGAGAATGAGCTCATTGTTTCTTGGTAATTCATAAATAGACTCAAACTATTTTGTGGGTATTGGTATCATCCCAGAAATTGCAGTAAAAGGGGTTGGAAGTGTTAGATTCCAACTATATTCAAGAGGTTTTCTAGAGGTTTCCATGGTATTGTATATTCCAAAGATGATAGTTAACTTGTTCTCAGTGTCATATTTTGAGTTTCATTCTACCATGGTCTATTATTTTTATATCCAGAGGGAGCTTATCCCGACACAATAGTGTTTCTTAGTGTTGGGTATGAGAGGTTGTACAAGTTGTTGGGATGACCTGTGGTTGGTTCCATTGGGTTCATGGATTTAGATTCTATGTCAGAGAGTGGGTAGGTTGCACAGGAAAGAGAGTTGATATCAGGGAATCAGTCCTCTTCCAAGACTCTTAGAGGACTCAATAGGCATAAGTTGACATAGATGGATACTCATGATAGTGTGAAGTATCCTAGGAACATGTCTTATGTTCATAGATCAGTAGAGCTAGCAGCAAATACTTCCATTGCAGTGGCAGCAAAGGTCTCTAGTTTAGAGGGAGAAACTACAAAAACATATGGGATGATTTATTTGGAGACGATGTCTGGTGGAGGTACCATAAGTACCTCCCTCACTAAGAGGGAGTGTTAGATTTGGTAGCTCAGAGTTAATTCTACATTGGGGCCCCCCAACATGTGTAAGTGATCGAGCACATTTTTCCCTAGTGGCTTTATTTTTATAATGTGACTTTATAAAGTGATTTTATAAATTTGATCATTTTATTTTTTTAATGTGTAAAAGTGGCTTTATGAGGGTATGGGTCACTTAAGTGATTTAAGTGATCTCAAATAATCATTAAGTAATGATCGTTGACCTCACGAGGGAAAAATTAGATATTGATCATCAATCTCATTAGAAGACCAAGAGTTAGGGAAGTTACACATTGGAATGCATAAAGGTATCTCTAGTGGAGAAGTGGGGCACGCCTCTTCAAACGACCATTCAAAAACTTGTATTTCCTCTTGATGGCATATTTTTTTTTCCTATGACATATTTTAAAAATCTGTGATTGACATCTTTGGATTTACCCCGATGGAATATTTTGTTTTACCCCAATGGTAATCTTGGAAACGTGTATCATTATTTTTATAAAAAACATTTGAAATGTTTAATGTTTTCTTGATGGCTTTCCATTTGAACATTTTTTAAGTCAAATTTCATACCTAAAAAATGCTCTATGGTTTTCCTCTCAATGAAATCTTTTAAACTCCGACATGGCCTCTTTTGATTTACCCTAATGGAATATTTTGTTTTATCTTGTGTAAGATCCTCGACCGGTACGAATCCTATGATGTACCACTAGTATAAGCACTTTAGAACATTTTTTTTTGTGTTTTTCTTTTCATAAATTCTACTTTTGTGTAAGGTTTAAAAAGGCCTTCGCCTAACTTGCATAATATAAAGGACCTGAGTGAAACAAAATTGTCTTTCTTGACGTACAACATCTAAAAAATTTCTTGGGGTTGCACAACATGCACTGACTTTTAAAATTAATGGTACACAAGTCATAATATAAATTCTGGTGAAATATTAACATAATTTAACAAGGTGGAATCATTAAAAACAATACTTGTTAATTCATTAAAACTATCTAAGCCTTTTTCTCATGGTAGCTCCTAAGAGAAACATCAATAAACAAGGGTGTCTTTGGCATCAATTCCTGGAATCCCTATTGAATATGTAAGAAGTGAAAATACTGAAATAAGTTAGAAGGTTTAATCAAATACTTCTAGGAGATGTTACTACCAAGAAGGTCATGAGTGATTTAATTGAATACAAGGTGAGTGGTACAACTCTAAGGGTTAACTTGTTGACCAATCCTTTTTAAACCCAACTTCTCTTTAATAATTAAATCCCTTCCTTTAACAACTAAAACTCACGATTTAGGAATCATCGCTTCCAACTGAACGTACTATTTTCGTAAACATTCCTTTTTATCACTAAATTAAATAATAATAAAAAAACATTCCTTTTTCAACTACTCTTTTATAATTAGCAATTGAAGACATCGAGTTATGATAAGGGAAGTCAAATTCGCCAGGAATATAAAGGTTTAACCTGCACAGAAGGGAATTTAACCAATATCTTGATACTTATGTACGGAAGAATGGGTTAACCAAGCTTAGCAATAATTATGATAGAAATGGGTTAAACTACCATTATCAACGCAATGGAAACTGACCTATTCATTCAATAAACTTCTAATCAACACCCACATGGGTGTAGACGGATTGGCAAGTGTCATGTAAATGGAAGGAAATTTGTAAAATGAAGTCTCATGTCTGATTCTCACCTGGATTTACTCGTGCGCTATTCTTGCAGGCTGGGTGATTTCACCTGGGGTTATAGTGGTAGCCTACGAGGATCAACACCGTGTCACGCGAGTACAAGAACCGCCATGTGTCGATTCCCCCAGTTCTAAAAAATATATATATAAAATAAAAAACAAAAAATAAATAAATAAATTTCTAACCAACTAATTGAATACAAACTCATCCCGCTCAGAAACACCTTGCAAAGGATAAGTTCAAGAATTTGGGATGGCCTATTCATCCTACTCTGTACACTCTTGACTAAGTGAGATGGTTGTAAAACACAACTCAGTTAGCACATAATTTTTATATTTAATAAATCCAATTACAGGGAGCTGAAATTATTGTGCAACAGAAATAGATGAAATCTTAGATTTTACATGCGTGAGCTTGTGTGCATATTATGTGTACCCTTGTGGGTATCAATGAAAAGAGAAGTAAGAATTTTTTTGGTTGTATTTGTGTAACTCCTCTCTATATAATTGAAGAACATAATTAATAAATATTAATTCTTATTTTAAATGTTTTTTTTTTAACACCAGAAAAAAAGTTATTTGATAGTAGGAAGACTGGTTTTGAAAAAGAGTGGGCTAACTAGAGAGTAATCTTCTTTCAGAGTTACTATTTTTGGCAGGTTATCTCATTGCCCACACACATTGCGCCAACTTCTGTAAAAAATGAATGAAAGGTAATTCGCTGACTTATTACAATGGTAAATGATGCATGAGATAGAAATAATGGTATCGCTGCCTAAGGATAGAATCGATGCTCATCAACTTCAACAACCACAGTCATGCCAAATCAATAGCTACCAGTCCACAGCATTTACTCATGCTCAGGCTTGAATACTGGTCACGGTCTACTATAGTATCATTTTATTTTACAGTGAAATAACAATTACACAACACACCCTAACCTTTATAAATGAATTGAATTGGCAGGGTAATCGTTGGGTGGAAACCTGTGTAACCTTTATAAATGCAACCAGCATTATAATTGGGTGGAATCCTCAGTAACCTTTATAAATGAGACTAGCATTATCATTGGGTGGAAACCTATGTAGCCTTTATAAATGTGACCAACATTATCGTTGGGTGGAAACCTGTGTAATATTTATCATGTGTAAACATTATGTGTGCAATGTTATCGATGTGTATAACTTTGAGTAAATAGTAACCATCGTGACAGTAAAAATATGCAAGAAATTACTGTTGAAGATTTACACTCGCTACAAATTACTATCCACAGTCAATAATTCACATTAGTTAAAAATTTTCATAAGATTACGGTTATCAAATTTACCTTTGCTATACCAGTAAAATGTAGAGTATAAATTCGCAAATGTCAACACTGTAAGGAATGGATAGGAATTCGTAGTTCAAGAACTTAGGTAAGAAGTCAATCACCGACAAGGCAAGGATGATCAATCATGCCCAGAATTTGAGAAAGGCAGATGTTTATTAAATAATGCATTGTCAAGGCAAAACATATAGGAAATTCAGAGGCCAGAGGTATATATAAAAAAAAAATGGAGCAAATTCGCCTTTAAAAATATATGGAAAAGTTACTAGGCAGACCAATGTATAAAGACACAAAACCTAACAGTAAATTTTCCAAGAGATGTATCAATGTAGACTTAATTTTCTTGGAATGAATGGAAAAATGTAGAGGGATTCAATCGCAAGAAGGTGCAGGACAACAACTACCAAGGACAACAACAGAGGTAGACGACGAATGGTTTTGTCCTTCGCTTCATCATCCTTGCACAAGAAAGAAGGGCGTTTAGATACATAGGTGTTTTAACGCTAAGGTGACGACCATAGATTAGGCTCCTGGTCGACTGCTCAGGCGAGGACTGGTGAGCTAGGGACGAAGGCTAAAAAACCAAGAAAATGACACTCCACATAGTAGGGTGGTCTAGACATGCGGGAAAACGAAGGTCATGGGAGACAAAAACCATCGATCTAGGCTAAGAAAATTTTCCGTCATCAACTTAAAAGACATCAGTTTACTTTTCCAATAAACAACCAGATCCAAACATAAGTCCTAATACCATCTACCAAACATAAATGAAGAGAGCATACCATTGCCTGATCGCCCACTCTGAATGATGTCCCGTGCACTCTGTGCAACTCATGCTTACCGACCGTTGAGACTTCACTAGTACCTCCCAACCAATGCTAGGGGTACTCTTCTTCCCCCTTATCCCCTCAAGCCGCAAAGGGGCCACACACACTATCCAAAGATTTTGACTAGCTCCCAGCTCGCCTCACAAGGCAGAGCTACCACTCCTCTCCAAGTTGGGTATCCCAACTCCCATAAGTAAATCATTCAAGTGGATATTTCTGTAGCATAATGTTACACAAACAAAAGATCGTTCAACCTCAATCACCTCCCTTCATTATATAGAGTTTCAAACTTCCTTTCTTTCCTAAAATCTCATTTAACTAAAGTTTTTAAAATAAATTCCTAAAAAATCTTCTCCATACAAGTGTCACCCATCCCCTTCATTTCTCCATAAATTAATTTCTTTAATTTCTTAATTATCTTTATTTCCCTCACCCACCTAGAGTTACTCCTAGAATCACTCCTAGGTGTCCCCAAATTCTATTACAGGTTTTAATAACTTTCCATTTTATTGAATTGCTAGTTCAGTTTAAATTAGAACTCTCTTAAATGGTATATTCTTTACTAAGTTTGACTTTCCTCTTTTTCCCTTAAGCTCCCCCTTTTCCCTTTTTATGTTACCTCTTTTCCTAGTTTCCTAAAACAAATTATTTTCCTTCTTTCCCCTTTTTAATTAGAACTCAAAAAGGTGTGGAATTTAACCCCTTTTCCCTTTTATAATCTAATTAGTAAATTTTAAATTATCAAGAAGATAAAACAATTTATTCCCTTTTTACATTTTATATCAACGTATTTTTTTCTTTTTATGAATAAATTAAATTTCTTACTCCATTCATGTTACAAGATTTAACAAAGATCATAATGATTATTTAAGTTGTTTTTATTATTATTATTATTATTATTATTATTTTATTATTTTACCACTATCGTAATTTAGACTTAGACCTTAAATTTTGTACTGGGCAACATTTCATTAGGGAAATTGTTTTTTAAAAAAACTTAAAACATTATTCGTCCTAAGGCCATCTAGGTTCATCCCTCTATCATCGACAACATGACTTGCCCTTGAGGATGCACTAGGTGGTCCAAGGGTACCACTCACCTCATTTGTTGCCTTGCACAACGTGCCCTTCAGAACGCACCACATGCTCCAAGGGTGCCACTCGCCTCTTGACCGACTTGGTAGTCATCTATAACCCCTGGAGTCAATACTCTACCAGGTGAACTTGTGGGAGACTAAGGGCCTCTAAGGAATAAGGCCCATGCCTTACTGCACGCCCCTTAGAATCATCATGAGTGACTTTCGCAGTTTGCCCTCACGACATTGTGGGTCCTCTTGAACCAGGTAATCGATAACCTACAGTTCGAGCCACGGTGGGAGTGCTAGTAGGATGTGGCAGGGATGTTTTCCACACCTCTCCCTCAACATCTCTGGTAGTCATGCGTGACCCATTTAATCCACGTGTGATTCTGGTCGACAAGCTATTGTCAACCTGCGTCATCAACAAATCATGTCAGAATATATCCATATCATATCATATAATCAGATGCACTAATATCACAGTAAAACAATCAAACCCCAATGGTATACGTCCTAACTCAATATGGAGTCCAAGGGGTTCCATCGATGCCTCTGCATCCTCGAGGTCCAAAATCCTGTACACTCAGTAAAACCGAGTCAATAGCACCCGTCTATGTCAAAGTGGTAAAAAAACATGTCATCAACCCATAACGCCTCATAATTAAAATCAAAATTTTTAATAGCATAATAATATGGATCACTTGCGAGAAAGTGTCCTCAAAGACTAAGTTTCCTCAGTGCGCTAGAGCGGGATGTTACATACACCCCCTCTTGGTCTAAACTTTGTCCTGATGTTCCATAGTATATGCCGAAATAAAGTGTATCACAGTAACATATGTCTATCATCAAACAAAAGTATAAATTGTTGGCACATATCATATGTGTCCTCCAAGGTCACTGAGTGTGGACTATAAATGTCCCACTAGACCTTGACCTGATCTACCATTCGACGCCATAGTTGTCGAAGGTGATGATCCAATATGCAGAACAACTCAGCCATGAGTGCCCCCTCATCTGATACCTGCAAGGAACTCATGTCAATAACATGTGTAGGATCACTAATATAATGTCTCAAAACAGATACATGAAAAATGTCGTGCATATGCCTCAAAGAATCAGGCAAGGCTAGTTGATAGGCCACAAGCCCCTTTCTCTCCACAATATCAAAAGGTCCCATGAACCTAGGAGATATTTTAGCTCCCTTTTTGAACTTTATCGAAATCTTATGTGGTTTAACCCGCAAGAAGACTCGATCACTGACCTCGTAACTACGGTCGACATGGTGCGCATCGACATAACTCTTATGTCGATCCTGTGCTTCTTTAGTTATTTGTCTTATTGTTTTCATTTGCTCTTCCATTTCTTGGAAAGCTTCTGGTCCCACCAAAACCGTATCCTCAAGCCAATCCCAACTCAAAGGTGTCTGACATGGTCACCCATAAAGAAACTCAAAAGGAGCGATCTTAATGGTGCTCTGGTAATTGTTGTTGTATGTGAACTCCACTAGTGGCGAGAATTCTTCCCAACGCTTTTGTTGGTCCATCACGTACATGTGCAACATGTCCTCCAAGGTTTGGTTCATTTGTTCAGTCTACTCGTCAGTCTCCGGGTGATACGCAGTAGTAAGGTTAAGTTGGGTTCCCAAGGCCTCTTGGAAACTCATCCAAAATCATCCAGTAAACACCAATCCTTGATCGGATATAATCCTCTTAGGCATGCCATGCAGCCTCACAATCTCACAGATGAAGACTCTAGCTATGTTAGGTGCTTGATACATCCTATGCATAGGAATAAAGTGAGAACTCTTCGTCAGAGTGTCTACTACTACGAAAATTGAGTCATTTCTCCTTGCCGTCAGTGGCAATCCAACAACAAAATCCATCAAAATAACCTCCCTTTCTTATTCCGAAATAGCGTGTGGCTGTAGTAATCCTGCTGGGTTTCTATGTTCAGCCTTTACCTGTTGACATTCTAGACATCTGGTCACATAGTTGACTATGTAAGACTTTATTTCCTTCCAAAAAAATAAGGGTTTAAGGTATGCCCTCATCTTTGCGACTACCAGGTGAGCAATGTAAACGGATCTATGAGCCTCGCTCACGATCAACATCCTCAACTCGTCGTTCAATGGTACATAGATCCGATTTTTAAACCTCAATAATCGATCGCTATCAAATGAAAATCCTTCAAATCGTAGTACCATGATTGTGTTTTGTCAGATAAAACCTTCGACCTCTTTGTACCAGTCATCGTCACACTGTAAAGTTAGAATCTTTTCACGTAGATTTGTCTCAAGAGGTAACACTGAAAATACATGCGGTCTCCAACTCAATGCGTCAGGCACTCGGTTCACTATTCCTTTTATGTAAGTAATCTCGAAGTCGTACTCACTAAGTAATTCCGACCAATGCCGTTGTCACGCATTCAGTTCACTTTGCGTAAAGATGTGTTGTAGTCCACAGTGGTCAGTCTTTAGTTCAAATTTTCGTCTGACAAGGTAGTGTCTCCAAACCTTCAAGGCATATACGATGGCTAACAACTCCAAATCATGCGTCGCGTAGTTCTCCTCATGCCTTCTCAGTTTCCTCGATAAGTGATCACTCATCCGTCTTGCATCAAGACTCTGCCTAAGCCTTCTATGGATGTGTCAATGCATACCAAAAGGTATGCGTCCATGTCAGGGACCTTTAGTATTGGAGTTGTTGTCAACAACTCCTTGAGCCTCCGAAATGCTTCCGCGCATTTCTCGGTCCAAACAAACTTCTTGTTTTTCTTCTGCAATTCTGTGATCGGATTTTCTATCTTCAAAAACCCCTCAATCAACCGTCGATAGTATCCTACTAAACCCATGAAGCTACGCACTTCTGGGACATTTTTCGGCGTAGGCCATTCCATGATATCCTTGACCTTGGTTGGATCCATGGCGATGCCTTCGTCGGAGATGACATACCCTAAGTAGTGAATCTTCAATTGATAAAATGGGCATTTGGACAACATCCCATACAATTTGTGCTCTCCTAGACACTGTAGTACCAAGCCCAAGTGCTCATCATGCTCGTCTATCATCCGCGAGTAGATCAAAATATCATCAATGAATACTTGGACGAACTTGTCCAAGTACTCGCAGAACACCCCATTAATCAAACTCATAAATACCCATAGGGTGTTTGTCGGTCCAAATGGTAAAACGATAAACTCGTAATGTCCAAACCTCATCTTAAAGGCGGTCTTAGGGATGTCATCTTCCTTAATCCATAACTGGTGGTATCCTGATTGCAAGTCGATCTTTGAGAACATTGTTGCGCCCTTCATTTGATCAAACAGATCATCAATCCTAGGCAATGAATATTGATTCCTGATCATGGCCTTGTTCAGTTGACTGTAGTCAATGCAGAGCCTCCATGACCCATCCTTATTTCGTATGAAAATAACAGGTGCACCCCATGGTGACACACTAGGATGTATTAGTCCCAGGTCCAACAAATCCTTCAGTTGCATTTTCAACTCTTGTAATTCCGGGGTCGACATTGGATAAGGCGTTCTTGCTATCGGTTTAGTCCCTAGTTTAAGATCTATGTTAAACTCCAATTCCCTCTCCGATGGTATCCCAGGTAACTCCTACGGAAATACGTCTGCAACTCTCTCACCACCGGAAGGTGTTCTAAACCTTCCTCTAATCCCTTCTCATTTAATGCAAGGATCGCATAAATCTTTCACCCCTTGCGCATGCTCTTCTGTAGCTGTAAGGAAGAGATGAACCTCAGGGAAACTCCCTGGTTCTGTCCTACAATCACACTTCTCTATCCCTCGTCATCAACCAAGATCAACCATTTCGTCTTATGGTTGAGTATCACGTCATGCGATTCTAACCATTCCATACCAATCATGACATCATAAGATCCTAAGATCATGATGTACAAGTTGGCCCTTGTGACAAACTCTCCCAGGTTAAGGATACAACCCGTAACCTTTCCTCCAACCTTCTATTTTTCTCCTGAAGCCATCTCTACAAAGCTAAAATCATCCTTTTTGACTACCTTTACCTTAATCCTTTTTATCATTGCACCATAAATGAATCTCTCGGTAGCACTGGTATCTATCAAAATACTAAGTGTCTGGTCAATGATGGTATCTGTCGTCTCGAGAATAGTTGACTGATGCTCTGCCTGACAGTTATTCACCGCTGCATGAATCCGATGGGCCTTGCCCATATCTCCCACAGTAGTGGGTCCAACCAATCTGGATGCTCTAGTCCTCTCCACTGGCAATCGAATTGGTAGTGTGGCTCTGCACACGTCCAACACCCCTTCTTTGGCCCAGTAGTCCTGGCACCCAAAGTAGAAGATGATAGCCCATCGGTCTGGAATCCTGGTCTATTTTGATGAACATCCCTAAACGGTTGCTGCTGTGGTCGTTGTTGCTACTGATGTTGTCGTCCCTGGTAAGGTGTCCGCTGCTGACACGTTGGTCGTTGAGGTGTAGTGAAAGTGTGTCCCCTCTGAAATCCATGATATCATGACGTATGTCTGGCTGGTGTCTGATTCTTCTGTTCTCCAGATGACACCTTCCTTGCTTGTCTCGCTGGAGTCCTGGTCTGACCCCCGCTGATAAGCTCCTCCTCTCCTATGAGGGCATTCTGGATGGCATCATGCAAGGTTTGAGGCATCAAAATCCTGACCTTTGCACATATGCTGTCGTTAAGGATGAACACAAACCTGTTGACCTTAAGTTTCTCAGTGTTAAGGTGCAGAGCATACCGGAGTAGCTCCATAAAATGGGGCTCGTACTCGCGCGTCGTATGATCACCATGTTGTAAGGCGTTAAAATCATTGAGTTGCTGCTCAATGAATTCCTCTAACAGGTACCTCTCTCGGAATCATTCCTCGAACAGTTCCCATGACACGTCTTCGATGGCCATGTTCAGCTGCGGTAGGAGCGTCTTCCACCATAGAAGAGCACCCCCTTTCATTTGAAAGACTGCCATGCGAACCTTCATGTTGGAGGTATAATCGCAAAGTGCAAAGCATATCGCCATAATCTCCAACCATTCCTCGGCAGAGGCACCGTTCGGGGCACCAAAGAACTTAGGAAATTTTACCTTCTCGAGTTCACTGTGAATGCTACCAGTACCGACTAGAGCATGTGGCAGAACCTCAGTGGGTGCCGGTGCCCTGGCCTCATCTCTGTCCAAAAGGATGATCAATGCCTCAGACATGCGCTAAAAAGATCTCATCATTCTGACCACATCACCAACTACTATCTGCTCCTGTCCGACAACTTGCTCGTCTTCCTAGGGGTTAGATCGCTCAAGCGAGGATGGCACTAGAGGCATCAGGCCTCCTCCCCTAGCACCCCATCATCTTCCTCCATGGCGTCCTTTAACCATGATTACCTGCACGAATACAAGTCAAATCAATTAGTAACATTATAATCAAATAATACCAACGAAAGTCGTAGCGATCCCAAGTCATGGGTTGAGCCTGCTCTGATACCACATATAAGATCCTTGACCGGTACGACTCCTATGATGTACCACCAGTAAAAGTACTTTTTAACATTTTTTTGTGTGTTTTTCTTTTTATAAATTCTACTTTTGTGTAAGGTTTAAAAAAGCCTTCCCTTAACTTGCAGAATATAAAGGACGTGAGTGAAGCAAAATTGGCTTTCTTGACATACAACATCTAAAAATTTTCTTAGGGTTGCGCAACATGCACTGACTTTTAAAATTAATGGTGCGCAAGTCATAATATAAATTCTGGTGAAAGATTAACATAATTTAACAAGGTGGAATCATTAAAAGCAATGCTTGTTAAGTCATTAAAACTATCTAAGCCTTTTTCTCATGGTAGTTCCTAAGAGAAACATCAATAAACAAGGGAGTCTTTGGCATCAATTCCTAGAATCCCTATTGAATATGTAAGAAGTGAAAATACTGAAATGAGTTAGAATGTTTAATCAAATACTTCTAGGAGATGTTACTACCAAGAAGGTCATGAGTGATTTAATTGAATACGAGGTGAGTGGTACAATTCTAAGGGTTAACTTGTTGACCAATCCTTTCTAAAACCAACTTCTCTTTAATAATTAAATCCCATCCTTTAACAACTAAAACTCACCATTTAGGAATCATCCTTTCCAACTGAACGCACTATTTTCGTAAGCATTCCTTTTCATCACTAAATTAAATAATAATAAAAAAAAATTCCTTTTTCAACTATTCTTTTATAATTAGCAATTGAAGACAACGAGTTATGATAACCGAAGTCAAATTCACCAGGAATATAAAGGTTTAACCTATGCAAAAGGGAATTTAACCAATATCTCGATACTTATTTAGGGCATAATGGGTTAACCAAGATTAGCAATAATTATGACATAAATGGGTTAAGCTACCATTATCAACACAATGGAAACTTACCTATTCATTCAATAAATTTCTAACCAACTAATGGAATACAAACTCATCCCACTCAGAAACACCTTGCAAAGAATAAGTTCAAGAATTTGGGATGGCCTCTTCGTCGTTACTCTGTACCCTCTTGACTAAGTGGGATTGTTGTAAAACACAACTCAGTTAGCACATAATTTTGATATTTAATAAATCCAATTACAGGGAGCTGAAATTATTGGGCAGCAGAAATAGATGAAATCTTAGATTTTACATGTGTGAGCTTGTGTGCATATTATGTGTGCCCTTGTGGGTATCAATGAAAACAGAAGTAAAAAAATTTCTGGTTGTATTTGCGTAACTCCTCTCTATATAATTGAAGAACATAATTAATAAATATTAATTCTTATTTTAAATGTTTTTTTTTTAACACCAGAAAAAATGTTATTTGACAGTAGGAAGAAAGGTTTTGAAAAAGAGTGGGCTAACTAGAGAGTAATCTGCTTCCAGAGTTACCGTTTTTGGCAAGATATCTCATTGCCTAGACACATTGTGCCAACTTCTGTAAAAAATGAATGAAAGGTAATTCGATGACTTATTACAATGGTAAATGTTGCATGAGATAAAAATAATGGTATCACTACCTAAGGATAGAATCGATGCTTATCAACTTCAAAAACCACAGTCACGCCAAATCAATAGCTACTAGTCCACAACATTTACTCATGCGCAAACTTGAATACCAGTCGCAGTCTACTACTGTAGCATTTTATTTTACAACAAAATCACAGTTACACAACACACCCTAACCTTTATAAATGAATTGAACTGGCAGGGTAATTGTTTGGTGGAAACTTGTGTAACCTTTATAAATGTGACCAACATTATCGTTGGGTGGAATCCCGGGTAACCTTTATAAATGCGACCCACATTATTGTTGGGTGGAAACCTATGTAACCTTTATAAATGCGACCAATATTATCGTTGGGTGGAAACCTGTGTAATCTTTATCATGTGTAAACATTATGTGAGCAATGTTATCACTGTGTATAACTTTGAGTAAACAATAACCATCGTGATAGTAAAAATA
Source organism: Picea mariana (assembly GCA_032191745.1). Classification (NCBI taxonomy): domain Eukaryota; kingdom Viridiplantae; phylum Streptophyta; class Pinopsida; order Pinales; family Pinaceae; genus Picea; species Picea mariana. The sequence goes on from JASDQU011028063.1 coordinate 28,712, forward strand.
TGCAAGCAATTACTATTGAAGATTTATACTCACTACAAATTACTATCCACCATCATTAATTCACATTAGTTAAAAATTTGCATAATATTATGGTTATCAAATTTACCTTCGCTATACTAGGTAAGCGCAAAGTATAAATTCGCAAATGTCAACACTGTAAGAAATGGTTGGGAATTTGTAGTTCAAGAACTCAGGTAAGAAGTCAATCACCGACAAGGCAGGGATGATCAATCATGCCCAAAATTTGAGAAATGAGGATGTTTATTAAATAAAGCGTTGTCAAGGTAAAACATATAGGAAATTCACAGGCCAGAGGCATATATAAAAAAAAAACAGAGCAAATTTTCCAGAGTTACTAGGTAGAATAATGTATAAAGACACAAAACCACATAGTAAATTCACCAAGAAATGTATCAACGTAGACTTAATTTTCTTGAATGAATAGAAAAACATAGAGGGATTCAATCACAAGAAGGCGCGGGACAACAACTACCAAGGACAACAATATAGGTAGACGGCGGATGGTTTCATCCTTCACTTCATCATCCTCGCACAGGAAAGTAGGGCGTTGAGATCCATAGGTCCTTTAACGCTAAGGCGATGACCATAGATTAAGTTCCTGGCCTACTGCTCAAGCGAGGACTGGTGAGCTAGGGAAGAAGGCTAAACAACCAAGAAAATCCAACTCCACATAGCAAGGTGGTCTAGACATGCGGGAAAATGAAGGCCATGGGAGACAACAACCATCGAGCTAGTTTAAGACAAGTTTCCGTCATCACCTTAAAAGACATTAGTTTACTTTTCCAATAAACAAGCAGATCCAAGCATAAGTCCTAATACCATCTACCAAATAGAAATTAAGAGAGCGTAACATTGCTTGATCGCCCGCTCCAAATGACGTCCCGCGCGTTCCGTTCAACTACCGCTTGCCGACCGTCGAGACTTCACCGGTACCTCCCAGCCAATGCCAGGGGTACTCTTCTTCCCCCTTAGCCCCCCAAGCCACAAAGGGGCCACACACACTATCCAGATATTTCGACTAGCTCCTAGCTCACCTCGCAAGGCCGAGCTACCACTCCTCTCCGAGTTGGGTATCCCAACTCCCACAAGTAAATCAGTCAAGTGGATATTTTTATAGCGTAACGTTACACAAACAGAATATCATCAAACCTCCATCACCTCCCTTCATTATATAGAGTTTTGAACTTCTCTTCTTTCCTAAAATCTCATTTAATTAAAGTTTTTAAAATAAATTCCTAAAAATTCTTCTCTGTACAAGTGTCACCCATCCCCTTCATTCCTCCATAAATTAATTTCTTTAATTAATTAATTATCTTTATTTCCCTCACCCACCTAGAATTACTCCTAGAATCACTCCTAGGTGTCCCCAAATTCTCTTACAGGTTTTAATAACTTTCCATTTTATTAAATTGCTAGCTCAGTTTAAATTAGAAAGCTCTGAAATGGTAGATTCTTTACTAAGTTTGACTTTCCTCTTTTTCCCTTAAGTTCCCCTTTTTCCCTTTTTATGTTACCTCTTTTCCTAGTTTCCTAAAAAAAAATTTTTTCCCTCTTTCCCCTTTTTAATTAGAGCTCAAAAAGGCAGGTGTGGAAATTAACCCCTTTTCCCTTTTATAATTTAATTAGTATATTTTAAATTATCAAGAAGATAAAACAATTTATTCCCTTTTTACATTTTATATCAACATATTTTTTTCTTTTTATGAATAAATTAAATTTCTTACTCCCTTCATGTTACAAGATTTAACAAATATCATAATGATTATTTAAGTTGTTTTTATTTTTATTATTATTCTTATTATTTTATAGAAGACAAAATTTTACCACTATCATAATTTGGACTTAGACCTTAAATTTCATATTGGGCGACATTTAATTAGGGAAATTGTTTTTAAAAAAAACTTAACACGTTATTCATCCTAAGGACATCTAGGTTCATCCCTCTATCATTGACAACGCGACGTGCCCTTCAAGACGCACCAGGTGCTCCAAGGGTGCCACTCGCCTCATCTGTTCCCTTGCGCGATGTGCCCTTCAGGACGCACCATATTCTCCAAGGGTGCCACTCACCTCTTGACTGATTTGGTAGACATCTATAACCCCTGGAGTAAATAATCTACCAGGTGAACTTGTGGGAGACTAAGGGACTCTAAGGAATAAGGGCCCTGCATTACTTAGTGCCCCTTAGAATCATCGTGAGTGACTATCGCAGTCTTCCCTCATGACATCGTGGGTCCTCTCGAACTAGATAATCATTAACCTAGAGTTCGATCCATGGAAGGACTGCTAGTAGGCTATGGAAGGGTTGTTGTCCACACCTCTTTCTCAACATCTCTGGTAGTTGTACATGACCCCTTTACTCCACATGTGAGTTTGGTCAGCAAGCTATCATCAACCTGCATCATCAACAAATCATGTCAGAACATATCCATATCATATCATCTAATCATATGAACTAATATCAGAGTAAAACAATCAAACCCCAATGGTATACTCCCTGACTCAATCGGGAGTCCAAGGGGTTCCATCAATGCCTCTGCATCCTCGAGGTCCAGAATCTTGCACAGTCAGTGAAACCAAGTCGATAGCACCTGTCTATGTCAAAGTGGTAAAACAACATGTCATCAACCCATAACGCCTCATAATTAAAATCAAAAGTTTTAATAGCATAATAATCTGGATCACTTGTGAGCAAGTGTCCTCAAAGACTAAGTTCGCTCAGTTCACCAGAGTGGGATGTTACATACACTCCCTCTTGATCTAAACATCGTCCCAAAGTTTCATAGTATATACCGAAATAAAGTGTATCATAGTATCATATGTCTATCACCAAACAAAAATGGAAGCTGCTGGCGCATATCATATGCATCCTCCCAGGTCGTCGAGTGTGGACTATAATTTTCCCACCAGACCTTTACCTGATCTACCATTCGACGTTGTAGTTGTTGAAGGCAATGATCCAAGATGCAGATTGGCTCAGCCGTCAACGCCCCCTCGTCCGATACCTACAAGGAACCTATGTCAATAACATGTGTAGGATCACTAATATAATGTCTCAAAACAGATACATGAAAAATGTCCTACATACGCCTCAAAGAATCATGAAAGGCTAGTTGATAGGCCACAGGTCCCTTTTTCTCCACAATCTCAAAAGGTCCCATGAACCTAGGAGAGAGTTTAGATCCCTTTCCAAACTTGATCAAACTCTTATGCGGTTTAACACACAAGAAGACTCGATCGCCGACCTCGTAACTACGGTTGACATGGTGCACATCGGCATAACTCTTCTGTCGATCATGCACTTCTTTAATTCTTTCTCTTATTGTTTTCATTTTCTCTTCCATTTCTTGTATCACTCTTGGTCCCACCAGGACCATATCCTCAAGCCGATCCCAACTCAAAGGCATCCGAGTCGATTTCCCATAAAGAAACTCGAAAGGCACCATCTTAATGGTGCTATGGTAACTGTTATTGTAAGCGAACTCCACTAGTTGCAAGAATTCTTCCCAACACTTTTGTTGGTCCATCACATACATGAACAACATGTCCTCCAAGGTTTGGTTCATTCGTTCAGTCTTCCCGTCAGTCTCCAGGTGATACACAGTACTAAAGTTAAGTTGGGTTCCCAAGGCCTCTTGGAAACTCATCCAAAATCATCTAGTAAACGTCGATCCTTGATCAGATATAATCCTCTTAGGCACGCCATGCAGCCTCACAATCTCACTGATGAAGACTCTAGCTATGTCAAGTGCCTGATACGTCGTACAGATAGGAATAAAGTGAGCACTCTTCATCAGAGTGTCTACTACTATGAAAATTGAGTCATGTCTCCTTGCCATCAGTGGAAATCCAACAATAAAATCCATCAAAATAACCTCCCATTTTGATTCCAGAATAGCGATTGGTTGTATTATTCCTGCTAGGTGTCTATGTTTAGCCTTTACCTATTGACATTCTAAACATCTGGCCACATAGTTGACTATGCCGACCTTTATTCCCTTCTAGAAGAATAAGGGTTTAAGGTTTTCCCTCATCTTTGTAACTCCCGGGTGAGCCATGTAAATGGCTCTATGAGCCTCGCTCAGGATCAACATCCTCAACTCATCTTTCTGCGGTATGTAGATCCAATTTTTAAACTTCAATAATCCATCGCTATCAAATGAAAATCCTTCAAATCATGGTACCATCATTGTGTTTTGTCTGATAAAACCTTCGACCTCTTTGTACCAGTCATCGTCATGATGTAAATTTAGAATCTTTTCACATAGATTCCTCTGAAGAGGTAACACCTAAAATATCCATGGTCTCTGACTCAATGTGTCAGCCACTCGATTAATTGTTCCTTTTATGTAAGTAATCTCGAAGTTGTACTCACTAAGAAATTCCGACCAACGTCGTTGTCACGCATTCAGGTCACTTTGCGTAAAGATGTGTTGTAGTCCAGAGTGGTCAGTCTTTAGTTCAAATTTTCATTCGACAAGGTAGTGTCTCCAAACCTTCAAGGCATATACGATGGATAACAACTCCAAATCGTATGTCACGTAGTTCTCCTCATGCCTTCTCAGTTTCCTCGAAATGTAAGCGATCACTTGTCCGTATTGCATCAATACTCCGCCTAAGCCTTCCTTGGATGTGTCAGTGCATACCAAGAAGCATACATCCATGTCAAGGAACTTTAGTATTAGAGTTGTTGTCAACAACTCCTTGATCCTCCAAAATGATTTCGCGCATTTCTCAGTCCAAACAAACATCTTGTTTTTCTTCTGTAATTCCGTGATCGGATTTTCTATCTTTGAAAACCCCTCAACGAACCGTCTATAGTATCCTACTAAACCCATGATGCTACGCACTTCTGGGACATTTTTCAGTGCAGGCCATTCCATGATAGCCTTGGACTTGGCTCGATCCATGGTGATTCCTTTGTCGGAGATGACATGCCCTAAGTAGTGAATCTTTGATTGATAAAATGAGTATTTGGACAACTTCCCATACAATTTGTCCTCTCGCAGGCACTGTAGTACCAAGCACAAGTTCTCATCATGCTCCTCTATCATCCGCGAGTAGATCAAAATATCATCAATGAAAACTTGGATGAACTTGTCCAAGTACTCGAGGAACACCCCATTCATCAAACTCATAAATACCCCTAGGGCGTTTGTTAGTCCAAATGGTAAAACAATAAACTCGTAATGTCCAAACCTCATCTTAAAAGCGGTGTTAGGGATGTCATCTTCCTTATTCCATAACTGGTAGTATTATGATCTCAAGTTGATCTTTGAGAACACCGTTGCACCCTTCATTTGATTGAACAAATCATCAATCCTAGGAAACGAATATTGATTCTTGATCGTGGCCTTGTTCGATTGATGGTAGTCAATGAAGAGCCTCCATGACCCATCCTTCTTTCGTATGAAAATAACAGGTTCCCCCCATGGTGACACACTAGGATGTATGAGTCCCAGGTCCAGCAACTCCTTCAGTTTCATTTTCAACTCTTGTAACTCCGAGATGGACATTCGATAAGGCGTTCTTGCTATTGGTTCAGTCCCCAGTTTTAGATCTATGTTAAACTCCAATTCCCTCTCCGACGTTATCCCAGGTAACTCCTCCGAAAATACATCCACAACTCTCTCACCACCGGAAGGTGTTCTAAACCTTTCGCTAATTCCTTCTCATTTAACGCAAGGATTACATAAAGCTTTCACCCCTTGCACATGCTCTTCCATAGCTGTAAAGAAGAGATGAACCTCAACGAAACTCCCTGGTTCCATCCTACAATCACACATCTCTGTCCCTCATCATTGACCAAGCTCAACCGTTTCTTATTACAGTTGAGTATCACCTCATGCGACTCCATCCAATCCATACCAATCACAACATCATAAGATCCTAAGATCATGACATATAGGTTGGATCTTGTGAAAAACTCTCCCAGGTTAAGGATATAGCCCATAACCTTTCCTCCAACCTTCTGTTTGGCTCCTGAAGCCATCTCTATGAAACTAAATGCATCCTGTTTGACTGCCTTTACCTTAATCCTTTTTAGCACTACACCAGAAATGAAACTCTCGGTAGCACCGAGATCTATCAAAATACTAAGGGTTTGGTTAGCGACAATACCTGTTGTCTCAAGAACAATCGACTGATGCTCTGACTGGCGGTTATTCACCGCTGCATGAATCTGATGGGCCTTGACCATATCTCCCACAGTAGTGGGTCCGCCCGATCCAGACGCTCTAGTCCTCTCCATTGATAGCCGCACTGGTAGTGTGGCTTCGCACACATTCAACACCCCTTCTTCTGCCCAGTAGTCCTGGTACCTGAAGTAGAAGATGACGACCCACCAGCCTGGAATCCTGGTTTGTTCTACTGAACAGGACTAAACTGTTGCTGCTACGGTCGACACTGTTGCTAATGATGTGGTCTCCGGTAAGGTGTTCGCTGCTGAGGCGTCGGTCGTCGAGGTGTAGTGAAAGTGTGTCCCCTCTGAAAGCCACAATATCCCAATGTATGTCTGGCTGGTGTCTGATGTTGTTGTTCTCTAGATGACACCTACCCTGCTGGTCTCTCTGGAGTCTTGATCTGACCCCCATTGATAAGCTCCTTCTCTCCTATGAGAGCCTTCTGGATGAAATCATGCAAGGTTTGAGGCATCAAAATCCTGACCTTTGCATGTATGTTTTCATTAAGGCCGAACACGAACCTGTTGACCTTAAGTTTCTCAGTGTTAAGGTGTGGAGCATACCGGAGCAGCTCCATAAAATGGGCCTCATACTCGGGCACCATACAACCACCCTGTCGTAAGGCATTGAACTCATTGAGCTTCTACTCAATGAATTTCTCTGACAGGTACCTCTCTTGGAACCATTCCTCGAATAGTTCCCATGACATGTCTTTGATGGCCATGTTCAGCTACGGTAGGAGCGTTTTCCACCATAGAAGAGCACTCCCCTTCAGTTAAAAGACCACCATGTAGACCTTCATGTTGGAGGTATAATCGCGAAGTGCAAAGAACATCGACATAGTCTCCAACCATGCCTTGGTGGCTGCGTCGTCCGGGGCACCAAAGAATTCGAGAAATTTGACCTTCTCGAGTTCACAGTGAATGCTACTAGTACCGATCGGAACGCATGGAGAAACCTCAATGGGTGTCGATGCCCTAGTCTCATTTCTTTCCAAATGGATGATTAGTGCCTCAGACATGTGCTAAAAATATCTCATCATTCCGAGCACATCACCAGCTACTATCTGCTCCTGTCTGACAACCTGCTCGTTTCCCTGAGGGTTAGATCCCTGAGGCATGGATGCCACTAGAGGCATTGTGCCTCCTCCCCTAGCACCCCGTCATTTTCCTCTGTGACATCCTTTAACCATGATTACCTGCACGAATACAAGTCAACTCAATTAGTAACATTATAATCAAATAATATCAATGAAACCTGTAGCAATCCCAAGTCGCGGGTTGAACCCGCTCGGATACCACATGTAAGATCCCCGACCAGTACGACTCCTAAGATGTACCACCGGTAAAAGCACTTTAGAACATTTTTATTTGTGTTTTTCTTTTTATAAATTCTACTTTTGCACAAGGTTTAAAAAGGCCTTCCCCTAACTTGCAGAATATAAAGGACCTGAGTGAAGAAAAATTGGCTTTCTTGACGTACAACATCTAAAAAATTTCTTGGGGTTGCACAACATGCACCAACTTTTAAAATTAATGGTATGCAAGTCATAATATAAATTCTGGTGAAAGATTAAGATAATTTAACAAGGTGGAATCATTAAAAACAATGCTCGTTAAATCATTAAAACTATCTAAGCCTTTTTCTCATGGTAGTTCCTAAGAGAAACATCAAGAAACAAGGGAGTCTTTGGCATCAATTCCTGGAATCCCTATTGAATAAGTAAGAAGCGAAAATACTGAAATAAGTTAGAAGGTTTAATCAAATACTTCTGGGAGATGTTACTACCAAGAAGGTCATGAGTGATTTAATTGAATACAAGATGAGTGGTACAACTCTAAGGGTTAACTTGTTGACCAATCCTTTTTAAACCCAACTTCCCTTTAATAATTAAATCCCTTCCTTTAACAACTAAAACTCATCATTTAGAAATCATCCTTTCCAACTGACCGTACTATTTTCATAAACATTCCTTTTTATCACTAAATTAAATAATAATAATAAAAACATTCCTTTTTGAACTACTCTTTTATATTTAGCAATTGAAGACAGTGAGTTATGATAAGGGAAGTCAAATTCGCCAGGAATATAAAGGTTTAAAATACGCATAAGGGAATTTAACCAATATCTTGATACTTATTTATGGCAGAATGGGTTAACCAAGCTTAGCAATAAGTATGACAGAAATGGGTTAAACTACCATTATCAACGCAATGGAAACTTACCTATTCTTTCAATAAATTTATAACCAACTAATTGAATACAAACTCATCCTGCTCAGAAACACCTTGCAAAGGATAAGTTCAAGAATTTGGGATGGCCTCTTCGTCATTACTCTGTACACTCTTGACTAAGTGGGATTGTTGTAAAACACAACTCAGTTACCACATAATTTTGATATTTAATAAATCCAATTACAGGGAGCTAAAATTATTGGGTAGCAGAAATAGATGAAATCTTAGATTTTACATGTGTGAGTTCATGTGCATATTATGTGTACCCTTGTGGGTATCAATGAAAAGAAAAGTAAAATTTTTTCTAGTTGTATTTGCATAACTCCTCTCTATATAACATAATTAATAAATATTAATTCTTATTTTAAATGTTTTTTTTTTAACACCAGAAAAAATGTTATTTGATAGTAGGAAGAAAGGTTTTGAAAAAGAGTGGGCTAACTAGAGAGTAATCTTCTTTGAAAGTTACCCTTTTTGGCAGGTTATCTCGCTGCCCAAACACACTGCACCAACTGCTGTAAAAAATGAATGAAATCTAATTCGCTGACTTATTACAATGCTAAATGTTGCATGAGATAAAAATAATGGTATCGCTACCTAAGGATAGAATTGATGCTCATCAACTTCAACAACCATAGTCACACCAAATCAATAGCTACCATTCCATAACGTTTACTAATGCTCATACTTGAATACCAGTCACGGTCTACTACAATAGCATTTTATTTTACAGTGAAATCATAGTTACACAACACGCCCTAACCTTTATAAATGCATTGAACTGGTATGGTAATCGTTGGGTGGAAACTTGTGTAACCTTTATAAATGTAACAAGCATTTTCATTGGGTGGAATCCTGGGTAACCTTTATAAATGTGACCAGCATTATCATTGGGTGGAAACCTATGTAACCTTTATAAATGCGACTAGCATTATCATTGGGTGGAAACCTGTGTAATCTTTATCATGTGTAAACATTATGTGACCAGTGTTATTGCTGTGTATAACTTTGAGTAAATAGTAACCATCGTGACAGTAAAAATATGCAAGTAATTACTATTGAAGATTTACACTCGCTACAAATTACTGTCCACCATGAATGATTCATATTAATTAAAAAATTTCATAAGATTACGGTTATCAAATTTACCTTCGTTATACTAGGAAAACGCAAAGAATAAATTCGCAAATGTAAACACTGTAAGGAATTGCTTGGCATTCGTAGTTCAAGAACTCAAGTAAGAGGTCAATCACCGACAAGGCAACGATGATCAATCATGCCCAAAATTTGAGAAAGGAAGATGTTGATTAAATAAATAATTGTCAAGGTAAAACATATAGGAAATTCACTGGCCAGAGGTATATATAAAAAAAAAATAGAGCAAATTTACCTTTAAGAGTATATGGCAGAGTTACAAGGCAGACCAATGTATAAAGACACAAAACCACATAGTAAATTCGCCAAGAGATGTATCAACGCAGACTTAATTTGCCTAGAATTAATGGAAAAACATAGAGGGATTCAATCACAGGAAGGTGCAGGACAAAAACTGCCAAGGACAACAACAGAGGTAGATAGCTGATGGTTTCGTCCTTCGCTTCATCATCCTCACACAGGAAAGCAGGGCATTGAGATCCATAGGTATTTTAAAGCTAAGGCGATGACAATATATTAGGCTCCTGGCCGACTGCTAAGGTGAGGACTGATGAGCTAGGGATGAAGGCTAAACAACCAAGAAAATCACACTTCACATAGCAAGGTGGTCTAGACATGCGGGAAAATGAAGGCCATGGGAAACAACAACCATTGAGCTAGGATAAGACAAATTTTTGTCATCAACTTAAAAGACATCAGTTTTCTTTTCCAATCAACAAGCAGATCCAAGCATAAGTCCTAATACCATCTACCAAACAGAAATGAAGAGAGTGTATCATTGCCTGATTACCTACTCCGAATGACATCCCACATGCTCCATGCAACTCCCGCTTGCCGACTATCGAGACTTCACTGGTACCTCCTAGCCAATGCTAGGGGTACTCTCCTTCCCCCTTAGCCCCCCGAGCCGCAAAGGGGCCACACACACTATCCAAATATTTTGACTAGCTCCCAGCTCGCCTCGCAAGGCTGAGCTACCACTCCTCTCCGAGATGGGTATCCCAACTCCCACAAGTAAATTAGTCAAGTGAATATTTCTACAGCATAACGTTACACAAACAAAATATCGTCCAACCTCCATCACCTCCCTTCATTATATAGAGTTTCAAACTTCCTTTCTTCCCTAAAATCTCATTTAATTAAAGTTTTTAAAATAAATTCCTAAAAATTCTTCTCCGTACAAGTATCACCCGTCCCCTTCATTCCTTCATAAATTAATTTCTTTAATTAATTAATTATCTTTATTTCCATCACCCACCTAGAGTTACTCCTAGAATCACTCCTAGGTGTCCCCAAATTCTCTTACAGGTTTTAATAACTTTCCCTTGTATTAAATTACTAGTTCAGTTTAAATTAGAAAGCTCTTGAATGGTAGGTTCTTTACTAAGTTTGACTTTCCGTTTTTTCCTTAAGTTCCCCTTTTTCCCTTTATATGTTACCTCTTTTCTTAGTTTCCTAAAAAAAAATGTTTTCCTTCTTTCCCCTTTTTAATTAGAACTCAAAAAGGCAGGCTTGGAATTTAACCCCTTTTCCCTTTTATAATTTAATTAGTATATTTTAAATTATCAAGAAGATAAAACAATTTATTCCCTTTTTACATTTTATATCAACATATTTTTTTCTTTTTATGAATAAATTAAATTTCTTACTCCCTTCATGTTACAATATTTAACGAAGATCATAATGATTATTTAAGTTGTTTTATTATTATTATTATTATTATTATTTTATAGAAGATAAAATTTTACCACTATTGTAATTTAAACTTAGACCTTAAATTTCGTACTAGGCGACATTTAATTAGGGAAATTGTTTTAAAGAAAAAATTAACATGTTATTCGTCCTAAGGCCTTCTAGGTCCATCCCTCTATCATCGACAACACGACATGCCCTTTAGGATGCACTAGGTGGTCCAAGGGTGACACTCGCCTCATTTGTTCCCTTGTGCGACGTGCTCTTCAAGACCCACCACGTTCTCTAAGGGTGCCACTCGCCTCTTGACTGACTTGGTAGACATATATAACCCCTCGAGTCAATAATCCGCCAGGTGAACTTGTGGAAGACTAAGGGCCTCTAAGGAATAAGGCCCCTACCTTACTGCGTGCCACTTAGAATCATCATGAGCGACTGTTGCAGTCTGCCCTCACGACATCGTGGGTCCTCTCGAACTAGGTAATCATTAACCTACAGTTCGAGCATGGTGGGAGTACTAGTAGGCTGTGGTAGGGATACTGTCCACACCTCTCCCTCAACATCTCTGGTAGTAATGCATGACCCCTTTACTCCACATGTGAGTCTGGTCGACAAGCTATTGTCAGCTCGCGTCATCAACAAATCATGTCAGAACATATCCATATTATATCATCTAATCAGATGCACTAATATCAAAATAAAAAAATCAAAACCCAATGGTATACTCCCTGACTCAATCCAGAGTCCAAGGGGTTCCATCGATGCCTCTGCATCCTCGAGGTCCAGAATCCTAGACACTCAGTAAAATCGAGTCAATAGCACCTATCTATGTCAAAGCAGTAAAACAACATGTCATCAACCAATAACACCTCATAATTAAAATCAAAAGTTTTAATAGCATAATAATCCGGATCACTTGCAAGCAAGTGTCCTCAAAGACTAAGTTCCCTCAGTGCGCCAGAGCAGGATGTTACATCTTGATGGTAATATTGTAAAATTTCCTAATGGATTAACCATCGTGCCTCTTTTAAACATCATTCAAAATCTTTTATTTACTCCAAATGACATATTTTATTTCTTGTTGATGACATATTTGAAATCCCTCGATGGCATCTTTGGATTTACCCTAATGGAATATTTAGTTTTAACCTAATGGTAATCATAGAAAAAATTCAGATGGATTAACAATTGTGCCTCTTTTAAATATCTGCATAGATCCATCTTAATTCGAGATCTATAATTCACCAAGAGACATCAAATTCATCAAGATGCAAATTTTTTTAGAGTACAAAACCTGAAGAAGTTTTTTCCTCTCAAAAGATATATGATTCGATGACTCTAGGCACATGATAGAGTC